>SNQN01011842.1:0-10594 GCA_008642245.1 Bassia scoparia | reverse complement strand
AAATGTACGAGTCTTGGCTACCTCCGGTCTCCTGGTCAACGCTTGCTTACTTCTTGCTCCTAGAACCTCAAGGTTGGCCTGACACCTGCACAAAGGAGAATAATCCTATTTGGATTATCTCCCCTCCAAAGCTTAAGTAAGTACGGATTTAATGGAATTAAAACTGCTAGGCTAGATAGAGAAAGTAGTGAGATAAGCTCTCAAGTTGTTGGAAGTTGGATGCAATTTTTGATAGGAGGATGTCGGTCATAAATGTGGTTTTTCGGGGTATTTATAAGCAATCCCTCAAAAACCAAGGTAACCATTGGATGTGTGACACTTGTCGACCATCCGTACTTCATTGTATTCCTTACTATCGTTTCAGTGTAGGTACGTTGATTCTCAGTCCCATTTTAGTCCAGATTAATTTAATCAGTAGCGCTTGCTACGTGGATCACATTCCCCTCAAAGACCCTCTAAATTGTTGGATTTATAGGGTGTTTGATCTTGAATTTAAATTAATTTACACTTTGTAAATAAACCATAAATCAAATAATTTCTCTTTTTTTTGGCATTGGGAAGTGTGCCCTCGTGAGTGGTGATTAGCCCGGCCAAGAATTTCAATCGCCTAAAGTCCCATTCGCGTGGCAGCATCACAAGTGGCCAAATCAGCCTTCATGCCCATTTCCCCTCTCTAGTTCAAATTTGAAAAGATGGGGGAAGAAGAGCTGTTAAGGCTGGGGTATAAATACCCCTTGAAGTGGAGAGAGGGAGACTTTTTTTAGCTCTGACTTCTCTCTAAAAAATCACTCTCGCTTCGCACTTCTCTCTCTACTCTTCACAAATTTTTGAAGTTAGACGACGACCTAGTCTCGCAGGTCTTGCAGTTTGCGACTTCCAATCTTCGCAGCTTTGTAGTTTTTCAGATCTTCGCCAACACTTTGTTGACTTCGCACTTCAGGTACTGTTTGCACCTTTTCTTTCTTCGCACTTATTCTTTATTCTTTTTTAGCAAAGTAATAATGAGCGACACAAGTTCWACGGAYTCTTCGCCCAATAAGAATAGAGTTGGGGGCTTGGAAGAGCCTAGTCCAACTTCGTCTGGCTCAAATTTAACTCCTTACTCCTCTACCCTTGGTTTTTTGTACTCGCACTCTCTAACTCCTCGTCCTATCCTTGACACTCTGTCTGTTCATATCAGGATGCCTCGGGTTAAATCGACTGCTCGCCAAAAGCCTGAGGATCAATTTTTGGAGGAGGAACCAAAACCTAGTACTTCTGGTCGTTTGCCTGTGCGAGTAGAGGACTGGAGCACTGACTCTGAGGAGCCAGAAAAGCGATGAGGAGTGGGACTTTGAGAAGGCTCCTCTTACATGGCTAGCCAATAATAAACCTCCTGTTGAGGAGTCGTGTGAGGATGATGATAAGGGCAAGGACATTCCTTCCTCAACAATTGTGCGAAAGGCTTGGAGGGTCGCACTTCATTAGTTCCAGCACATCTATGCGCCTCACATTGGCTTCGTCTCCCCTAAAGTCAAGGAGGGGTTCGTGATCTCTGTTGAGGGGACTGCGATCACCCAAACCACTGAGAACACCTTCGCAGTTTACAAAGCAGTGATGGACTTGGGCCTTCGCTTCCCCTTGAATTCATTCATAATAAATTTGATGAAGGCCTATGACATAGGCCTCGGACAGTTGACACCGCAGTCCTTGTGTCACATCCCTGGATACATGGCCACCTATAGGGTGAAGAACTGGCCATGCTTGACTAGGGTCTTCCTTCGCATGCATCTGATCTCCAAGAATAGTAGGTGCCAGGTTGGTTGGTTCTAGATTTCACAGAAGGAAAAGTACGTGAACTCCTTGGACAAACCCAATAAAGTGTACCACTGGAAGAATGACTTCTTCCTTGTGCACACCGATGAAACACCTCTCGCCTGAATCCTCTCCACTTGGTCTTCTAGCCAAAATACATTCAAGAAGATTGAGCTAGGTGCGAGGACCCCCAAAGTTGTGAAGCAGTTGGAGTACTTCAAGATTACTAAGTACACATACAAGGCCCTAGGTCGCAAAGCCAAGGATCCCTGAAATCGGCTCCTAACACTTGAATGCTTCTGCAATTAGGACTTCATACAAGTCTTTGGCATCGCACGTGGTCGCAGGATAGAGCCAGAGCTTAGAGGTAGATTTTCAATTCCCTTAATATTGACAGTGTTTGAATTTTACTAAACTAAGTGTTCCCTTTCGTAGATTCTACTCGTGCTAGGCTCCTAAGTCGCTTGAGTGGAACCATAAAGAGCGATGATTTTCAGGCTTTTTCAGCCGCATGGCGGCTCAAGAATCTAGGCGAGAAGAATGCCATCCATCGGGTAAGTACTTTCCCTCGCATATTAACTCCTGTCCTACGCATGAAAAGCTTTCTCAAATGCGAAGACAATAGGCTCGCATCTCGCATGAACATTGACTCAAATGCGAAGTGCAAGTCAGTTTATATATTTTGTCTGCAATGACTCTTACATAGAATTTTTCATTTTGCAGAAGCTTCAAAAGCCTTCCGATATCCTCAAGACTGCGAGGACCTCCACTCCAAAGAAGGACAAGACTTCCATATCTGCTCCCAAGGTAGATGACAAGAAGAAGTCTTCTCCTTACCATGTGGAGAAGAGAGCACACATCTTGTAGGGCGAGGAAAAAGAGAAAACAAAACACTCCTCGCACAGCGAGGAGAAGAAAGGACCCCAACACTCCTCGCGCAGCGGGAAGAAGAGGCCAGACAATAAAACCCCCTCGCAATTGAGGGCAACACCACAACCCAGGAACCTGCTAAAGCTTGGGCTAGAATTAATGAGCCTGCGAAGAGGCCTCAGAAAGACCTGCCGAGATAGATCGACAGAAGGCAAGACGTCGGCAGTCGGCTGCTGGACGAAGCCCAGGCGACCAAGACAAGCAAGCCCTACACCTAAGGGGGACCATTCGCAGTCTTTCCAGGTCTACGCGAGAAGGCCGTCTCTTCGCCTTCATCTATCTAAGCGGCAGAAACGGAAAGAGGCAAACAAACAAAAAGTACACAAAGTATTACGTCGTAGTTTAATCTTGGTACAACTGTCATCTCGAGCCCTCGAGTATCGCATCTTAACACGTACCATTTAGAATTCTTCATTGTTTAGGTAGCAACACCATGATGGCGTGCAGTCCGTCGGAAAGTGAACGGTATTTAAGGAGATCAAAGACGCTCTCGAGGCGAAGATTCTCCTCTTTATGAACCTCCACTAGCATTCACTGGCGGTCGGCTGATTCAGCATACCTGGTCGCATGATCAGTGGGCGCATCGAGTATGTGCCGAGATACCCGCTGCTCTCTAGTGAGGAGCAGTCCTGGAACCGACCTTGCGACTGGCAGAGATCGCAAGAGTCTCCGAAGTTAAAGACCCCTATCTCGTTTCCAATGAAAGAAGAGAATGGAGGAGACTTTCTGTAACAAGCAAATTATTGAAAATAATTTTAGCAAAAAAATAATGAGATTATAACTTAATTATGTTAAAATTATTTTGACTAATTTGCTCGTTCACATTGTTAAATTTCAACCTCGTATGCGTGAATTTGATTTGTGCAATTAAAAAGATACGGAGGAAGTATTAAATTGTGCCACTATGTTAATACATTTGAAACCAATAATTACAATTACGGAGTAGAATCAGATGAAATGAAATTATTATCTAAGTCATAATTAAACAGATCATGATCATCTTCCTTTTTTTGTTTCTTTTTAGAAGGGGAGTGGTGAATGGTTGTGATTTCCACTTTAAAAAATCTAAATTACTCTCTTCCCTTACTTACAAAAATTGGATATTAAAATAAAATTATATTCAATTAATTAAAAACAAAATACTTCAATTAAACACATCATAGTTGCCCCCAAAAAACATATTATTTAAATTATTTCCTAAAATAGATAAATGAATTATTTTACTTAGCTTTGGCCACTAAATAATATACACATAAAATTTTCAATCACCTAATAATAATTACTATGTCATTCTCCATTGACTTGAAATACCTAATAAAGAGGGACATCATAGAGAAAATGTCATTTTTCAAACTATCACTACTACAAAATTAAGAAAGAACAGTACAAAGGAAAGCTCATAAATAAGAGTTCTCTATAAATAACACAGTAATTTACACAACTAATATGTACTATTGCTTCATGCACTCTATTGCACTTCAAACTTCCCATTCCACAGCTGCATCATCTCTCTCTCCCTCATCGACCCCCTTAACTTCTTCAATTTTCTCCTCTTAATTCTATCTTTCCCTTCTTTTAACGATATTGTGTTGTACAAGTATGAGTAATTTATATATGTTAAATTTATTAATCTCGTATAATGATAATGTGTTGTATATATGTCGAAGCAAAAATKTTATTAGTGAAACTCATTTTTGTAATTTAATTAGTCAAATTTAATATAGACGAATTAATCTTAATGTATTAACATGCAATCTTTGCATGTTATGGCAGAATGAAATATATTATTTTTATCCATCCTACGACCCTAGGAGCCTTTTACGTTTGCAAGTTTATCCAATATAACCAATAACTCGAGGGACAACCCCCAACCGAACCAAAAATAATATTTGGTAGTTAACTTGTTAGTGAAGTTCAAAATCACCTCAATAGCTTTTTTGGCTACCACAGTGAGAGAAAAGCCTTTGTTGCATAAGTTAATTCTCGACCAAGGCCCCTAGAAGATCTATTCGAAGAAGTGTAATTCAAGAAGATGATAACTCATCCGATCAAAATCTTTAGCATTCATTAGAGGATAAAACTTAGTGAATTAGATATTGTCCCTCAACCACAATCTGATGAATTTCTTCTTCCTCCTGAGCAGATCGAGTCTCAAACAAAAATATTAGACGGTTTGCATCTAAACAGGGTGAAGATCATTCTCCCGCCGCTAGAAACTTACTCAATACAATATACAAGTAATATGTGGATATTGTTAAAAGTTTGCTATAGGATTTGAAAGAAAATCACAGAGAAAAGTTTAATAACTTCCATTGTGGTATGGTACATGAAACTACTGATAATAATAGTTGAGTTGCAAAACTTTGGCTCTCACTCCCAACAGACAGATACAAGAAAGATGTACAAGATTATACTAGATATTATTGAAACATTAAATGCTACAAATGTGGCTTTGTCTAAAACAATAGCAATTGAGGTGGTAACCCGATTGGAGCCTTTAGTGGAGAAATACAACTAACTCAATAAGAGGTTTTTGAGTATTTTACCTGCCCATGGTCCAGGTTTGGTYTAAGCTCAAGGGACTAAAAGGGTGGTTTCAAATCACTGAATATCCGGGCTTTCTCTAAGCCAAAATAACACCTTTTGCAAGCTTACTCTGATYTGGAGGATGTTCAAAAGCCTTTGAAAACTGACCCTCTTAATGTGTCTTTGTGTGAAGCAGAAGCTGAAGCCATCAAGAGAGTCAAGTACTAGGGGTCTATAGAAGAGAGTATCCGAAAACAAAAGTCCAAAGCTGATTGAGTACTATTAGGAGACTCTAATTCTAAGTACTTCTACTCTAAAACTGAAATAGAGATAATGTAGGAATAGACTTGACTCCCTGCAACTTGCTATTGGATAGGTTACCAAGGATCCTAACCTCATTGAGAAGGAGATTTTTTGGCACTTTATGGATCTCTAATGGGAAATAAAGCTACCTCAATACCTATTATTGATCTTTCTACTTTGAGAAAAAGGCTCTTTTTTTATCCCTTTCCTCTTAGTTGTTGCTTGTTGAATTAGTCACTGCTCCTAAAATTTATGTAGTTATGTATGCTATTGATCCTAATAAGGCTCTTGGGATTGATGGGTAAATTGGTGTCTTTTTWAGAGCTGCATGGCACATTATTAGACYTGATATTTATTCAACTGTACARGAGYTCTTTGCTTTAGGATCTATGCATAAATCTTGGAATTGTGCTACCTTGACTTTGGTTCCCAAAATTTCTCATCTTTAGTTTGTCAAGGAGATGTTACTCGACTCTATAGTCATTGCGTGCGAGCAGACTTAGTTCTCTATATGATTATCTCTTAAATTCTCATGTAGCCGGCCCGTTCAAGACTAGCAAACAAGGTTATGATGGTCGAGCGTGGGTTAGTGACGCGCAAATCCGTGAATATGACTCATTGCATGAGGTATAGGTCTATACTGTCATTTGGGCATATGGGTGCAGGCGCCATATAGGGCCTCAAGTATGTGCTCTCTAGAGCTAAGATATAGTATATAAGCAGGTGGAGATATGACGAGCGAGAGAGAAGTGGTGATAATACGGATATAGACGACGGTAAATGTTCTTGTTGAGAGACGGCAGTAGAGTCGTTAGAGCAATAGGGGGCATGGACAGCATAATGAAAGCTTAATGGTAGCTCAATTGAGTGGGATAGGTTTTAGAGGATGTCCATTTAGTGAGGATTAAGGATTATTCTATGGTGGTTTATTGGCTTGGCTACTTATTGGCTGGTGTTGAACTGTAAGTGCGTACTATCGAGTTCTCAATCATAATGAGGTGTGCACCTTCTGAAGCTTCATGTGATGAAGATAGAAGGGATACTAAGGCATGGAGTTGATACCGACCATTAGACTCATTTTCGTATCTTTTGCATTTCGGGGATGGAGGAGTATCTTTTCAAGTATGCTGCGACAGCTAGAGCTTCAGAGTCGGGAATCGAATTTCAATATATACATCGTCAAGAATGATGAAAAATGTGGCACCAATTCAATATATGAATATTTGTAGAATGATTTGCTTCTTTTGGCGGCGCATGGTATTGGTACTTATAAGCTTGATTTGGAGTGCTTTCTAATACAATTCTCTATGGGCTTCTAGCGTTAGTCTACTAATTTGAAAGAAACTGAAGGTACTATTTGGAGGAATCAATGTTGATCGAGGGATGCGCGTTTACAGAATGTACTGTTTGGTGTTGCAAGTTTCTATATTGCTATCAAACGTGGGGTCTTCCTTTATCCTCTTAAAAGGGCTCGACTTTGTCAATGTCATTCTTTAGTAAGAAGAATACTGTTAGAAGATATGACTTGGTTCAGCCGAAATAACTTATCATTTGTACAAGATTGCAGTTGAAGGAGTTCCACACTACCGTAGATTTCGGTCTAAGCCGAGCGCAAAGATATCAACGATACAAAAAATTAGTCGGTATTGACCGACCGAAGAGCACGAACCAGACAAAGATCTGGGTGTAATTTATACACGACCGAATATCGGACGGTATTACTACCGACGGATTTATTCGGTGGTACAGCCGATCGAGTAAATCAGGTCGGTAAGTTTATTGATATTTTTTACCCTCGCGTGTTGCACGAAATAAAGAAAGAAAAAAAAAATTTTTTACGGAGCGAAAAGTCGGTCGGTACAGATTCAGACCGGACGGAGTGTATGTTCGGTCGGATAAATGATTTCTTTTTAAATTAAAAAGAGCTTTTATATGTCTCATTATTTTTACTACTTTTTCCTTACTCTAACACTCAAGCGCCACATAACGCCTCACCTCAACTGCTATCTATGGGCCTTTTAACCCAAATCCCAAACCTTCTGGACAACAACTCACGCGCTGACTATGTTCTCTAGTGACATCAGACTCCTTTTCCTTCCGCCTGTCTTCCTCTCATCGTCTCGCATCTGTCGTTATTCGGTCTCGCTCTCAAATCATCTAATCCATTCTTCTACTCTTGTTCCGCCTTCTCTCCTATATTTTCACACTCCGCTCCTCTAGCCCATATCGCGCTGCGACATGTGCATGGTCAGCTCGCTCACCCTTGCTCGCGTCGCTGCTGGCTGGCTGCGCGGGAGGCCTCTCGCGCAGAATCGTCATCGATGGTCGTAAGGTACGAGAGTCGCCTTCTTAATAGTGTGTCGCGTTTTCTTGTAAATAAAAGTTTGATTTTTTTGGGTTTGTTTCTTTAAAAGAACACACATAGCCGTAATAGAATCTATGAGGGTGTTTAGAACTATATAATCTTGGGGTTTTGTTTGTTTTTTTACGGTGTAGTTGACTCGATGTTAGATCTAGCCATGTGGATTTAGGGTGTTATTTCTTATACTCAGAGTTAGAGATCTATCCAGATAGTGAAGCATAGGGTTATATTTGTAACTCCGTGAGTATGAGATCGTAGATGATGAGATAGGGAGTTGTTGTTTTCTGTTTCTTATGTTTTTGTGAGGGGTGTTTGATTACATTCTGCAATTAGATAGAAATCTGAGAAGAATTGGAGTTTGGAGATTTGGTAGAATTAGATGTAAACAGAAGCTATAAATGAATTTTTGCTTGAATTTGAGTGAAGTGTGGCTCGATTTTGGTGTTCCTTTTCGGTTTAATGCGCGAGCAAATATGAAGAGCTATATGAATTGTAGATGCGTTAAATTGATCTGTGTTGAAATTTCTGGGGAATTAATAATATAGAACGAATATTCATGGAAACGAATTGGGGTCGATTTTCGTGATTTCTTATCCCGGTTATAGATTGGAAGCTAATAACAATATGTGGTTCTAATTTCTTTGTTAACGGTGGAGTGTTGGGCGGAGTGTAATAGTATTGTTGACACTTTGGGTTTCTTCTGGTTGAAGGAGTGAATGGCTGAGAGTCCAATGATAATGCATGTTCGAAGTGATAACTTATTGAAGCATTAGGGAAAAAGTGTTGCTGGTATGTTTGTCAATGATTGAATCAAACTGTTCTCTGTTTGTCATATGACTATCCATAATCGTTGTTTCGTGTATGCTATACCTAAGAATGTGAGTTTGACAATGTTTGAATGATTCTGTGGCTTGTTGTGCATTGTTATTGTTGTAACTTTTTTTTTACGCTGTAGGTGATGATCTGTTTGATGATGAGGGTGAGGGTGGCGGAGGCTGCTAGTGTCGAAGTGGGTGATGAAGTCCCATCAATAGGGTCAGGTTTATTTATGTTCTGGGCTGGCAAAGGCCAGATGATAGGTGGTTGGGCAGATTATGTGGGTAGGTTTGACATAGTGATCGAATGATGAGTGAGAATAGGGAAGTTCTTCGGATGAATGTATATTTGAACATACTTGTAGTCCCTTAAGATTTCGTAGAGGTTAATTTTTAAGTATTTTTTGTTTTTTAGTATGGATACACCTTGGGTGTTATAGATTATTGTTTTGTGATGGATCTGAGGGAAATATCTAGATAAAGTGTGTTGTTCCTGGCCAGCCAAGCTATTGACATAAATTCTGTCTGACTTTAATTCTATGGATCAAAGGTGTATTTCTTGCCTATTAGATTGTTTATTTCAGTCGTGAACAGCCATGAATCCCATGATACCTTATTATTTTTCTATTTTGTTGTTGCAGGCTGATTAGGAAGATGACATTGATCCGGATAGCATGACTTATGAGGTTTGTCCTCACTATTCATGGCTCATGTCGTTCTCTAAATGAGTTTCGATGTTAATTCTTGAGGATTGTCCTCACTTGTGTTCCATTTTGTTTAGTGAGGTCACTATAACATAAAGCCTTGGAAATTATAATATGTATTATGTGCCAGTATGTATAATTAAGATATTGACAATAATTTTGGATGTGTAATAGGGATTGGACAAGATCCTTTGCCTTTTTTGAATGTGAAGGAACAGTCCAKCAATCTTATTTCACTTGCTGATGTTATTGCTGTTGATTTTACCATTCGTATCTTTTATTTTAATTCCTTCTATGTTATCTAGAGACTTAGCCAGATGTATTACATTATCCATGTGATTTTACTTATTTGATCAATATATGGAGTAGTTTCGATGATTAATGGTAGAACAATGTTATGTTTGATCATTGATCTGCAAAGTAACTACAGGTGCTTTCTGATATTATTGTTCTGCTAACGGAGCCGATCTCCAAATATAAGTAGGGATATTTTTTTAGTCTGCATATTGTCTCAATTGGCTTAGTGGTTCACCATTGTATGGAGTATTTCTTTCTGATGATATGTGACTGTCATTGAATTATGTTTCAAATTTCAATGTGTATTTTATGAATGTAAGCTTCTTTCATTACATGTTCAGGGATTGTTTTGTTGTAGCTGCATTGCATAGCTATTGAACGTCTGTTCTTGAGCAATGGATTGATGCGCTTGTTTGATGAACCACATTAGTAGGTTGTCTGAAAAAGCTTACTTCACCTGCAGGGATTCAATGACTATTATCTTACAGGAGGGTGTCATTATTTCTATTATGCACTCAGTTGAGCCGCAACAAAGCTGCCTGTACAAACTGTTTCAAGTTGGCGTGATCCTGACCATACACAGGTACTTCTTGCTTCTTCTGTGCCATCTACTGTTTTATATTTGCACCTTGTGAACTTATTGCTTTGTGGTGTTTTTGATTGCACGATTAAATAGTTTGGTAATTATTTGTAAATTTCTAATCACCTTTGTTTTCCCTTTCAGCCTACTCTTCTGTACATTGTTCCAGCTGTCAGTGGATTTTCGGCAATACATGTGACGTGGAATGGCGATATTAAACCGGTTTGTCATCTTTTTTCCAGCACTCTAGCAGTATTAGCAAGAAATTTTATATGCTTTCCTT
>SNQN01011841.1:0-17738 GCA_008642245.1 Bassia scoparia | reverse complement strand
GCCCCCTTTCTTGTTAAAGCCCCCACCGTTACCCTTAGACTTCTGGGCTTGAACATCTTCCTCAACTAGGAGGCCAACCTTGTAGAGCCCAGTAAATGAATCAATGGGTTGAAACTTGAGTGGCTCTCGATACTTGGGCTGAAGGTTCTTGATGACCATGCGAACTTGATCCTCCTCATTCGGTCGATTGGTCATTTGAGCGGCCTTCTCCCTCCACCTATTAAGGAAAGTAGAGAAATTTTCTCTCTCACCTTGCTTGGTGGCCTCTAGTTCACGGAGACCGACAGGAAGCTGGGAATTGTACCTGTACTGCTTTAGGAACTCGTGTTTGATATATTCCCAATCATCGAGCTTGGCTTGATTCAGGGTCTTGAACCACCTGGATGGATGGGTGTCCAAAGTAATAGGGAACACCGAAGCGAATAACTCTTTGCTCATTCCTTTAAGGACCATTGAGATATTGAAAGTGCGGAGGTGGTCTTCTGGGTCTTCAGTTCCCTTGAACTTGGGCAAATCAGTGATGACAAACTTCTTAGGAAGCTGGCCCTTAATCTCATAATCAGCAACACGAGGCCCTTGAACTGAATTTTCGGACATTCTCTTGACCAACTCTTCTAGTTGCTTCACCCTTTTTTCCGTCTCACTCTTCGGAGGAGGGAGTGGTGTCTCAGCATCGTCTTCTTCCTCCCCGTCAGACTCGAGAGGTTTTTCCTGGGTCCTCTTTTCTTTCAGCTCCCCAATGCTCTTTTCTTGGGCATCAAGGCGAGAATTCACAGACTCGAGCTTTTCTAGAATAACGTTAAGCTATTGCTAGATGTTTGCCATGGAAGTAACTTGGTGATCAGGAGCGCGTCGGGTTTGGCTTCTTGTTACTCTTCTAGGCCCTAGAGACAAGTTGCGAGTCTTTGCTATCTTGCTGAAATCAAGAAATACACTTTAGAACCCAGAAACAAAAGATTGGTCTACTTGAAAACTCTTAAGAACAAACCTAACTCAGTCTTGAGGTTCTGGACTTAAGGAACTGAACTCGAAAGTAGACTTGAATGGGCTAGACCTAAATCTGATTTAAGGTGCTAGACTCGAGAAAGATTCAAACCTAAGATGGGCCTATTTCAGAATTAAGGACCTCTTAGACCTACGAGCCACTTGAAATTGAATGGGCCTAGCCTTGAATCAAAGTTCCTAGGGTTGAGTCTATGATCGAACCTAGTTCAGTTTTAAGGTTCTTAGATTGAAGTTGAAGCGAACCTAATTCAGATTCAAGGCTCTTGGGTTGAACCTAATTCAGATTTAAGGTAGGGTTCTTGAATTAAGAATTGAATTGAACCTAATTCAGATTTAAGGTCCTTGAATTAAGATTGAATTGAACCTAATTTAGGTTTAAGGTTCAAAAGGTCGAATCTAAGTCAGATTTAAGATTCTTGGATTGGAATCGAACCTAAGTCAGATTCTAGGTCGAATGGAGTTTGAAATTGATTTTGAAATGGGCCTAATGGATCGTCAAACTTCATGTCTTGAACCATAGATTAAGGGACTGGGCTTAGTTGGTGGTTAAGAATTTGGACTGAATGAAGAGTCACAAGTTAACAAGCACATTGATTGAAACACAAATCCAATTTATTCACTTAAGGTCAGGATCTAAGTGAACTATAGGTCGGCTTGGTTAAGTCTGATAGTGTACCATGCCTAAGAGGTAGAGCTGGGTCCAATTTCACCACCACAACATTGGTGATGTATGGCCGAGATACCCCTTATATACACGCATCTAGTAACACGTGCATACGCGGCATGGGCGGGATAGACTTACCTTAGCCATGTGATCCATTAACCACATGCAACCAAGGTAAAATCCCCCCTTAAGGTGATCTATCCCCAGTGAAGTCGCCAAAAACTGTAGGGCTTCGCCCCGCCTTAGGGGGGTGTTGACCTCAGCTTCAGTGTCATGGAATTGAGCCATGGAATCCGCATGTGAATGCGTTGGGGTGTGTTGTCGAATTGAGGGGATCGCCACCGTGCCTATATAGGTTATTCACGGACGCCCGAAACATTGGTGCCAAACTAGTGGCCCCACAAATAGGTCCAGTAACCAAAGTGTGGGTTCGGGGACATGGTACGGATTGAATCAGTAACCCAATCCGCCCGCATGTAGCGGCCTCTACTCGGTCTCATTGTAGTTCCATAAGTCATAACAATTGAATTCAAAGAGCCTATTGAATTGATCTTGAAAGCGCACTAACCTAATATTACTAGGTGGGTTGCTATTATGTACAAACAATGACTTCTACCATGGATAAGGCGATCACTTGATTGTTAGTCAATATTAATAAGGTGCCTATAAAACCGGTCGTCCATGATTATCTGACTTTAATGTGACAAGCAATTGAATTCCGGTCTTGTTTAAGCAATATATACAAGTGTGATAGAATATATATATACAATATGGATACATCCACCATGAGAAATACATAAATATGAAAAACCATATATAATATATGTACGCCATCCTCACCTTGTCACTGCAATCAAATTATTGTTAGTTTAAATCGAATAAAACGATTAAATCGAATAAAACGATTCGTTGAAGATGGCTATACAAAACACAAAGAGAATGTTAGTAATGACTAGCAACAATAAACATAACAATGAAAATAAAAGGTACAATGAAATTAACGAAAGTGAAACATTAACCCTACTTATTTACATGAATCAAATAAAAAGTGAGTTTCTACATTGTGTTGATTTAATTGAAACTCGCAATAATAATTAGTCAAATTAAAAGTGACAAAAGGAATTAAGTAGAGTCAAAAAGATGTTTTAGGTGAGTAATCTCAGATTTATACCCTGATTTCGCTTGTTGAATCGAACAGAATCGATGCTTAGAACTCAAGAACGAATGTGTTTAGAGTGTTTGAGAGAGTGAGAGAGAGAATACGCAAGTTAGGGACAGAGAGAGACAGAATAGACGTGTCGAAAAATCGTGTGTGTTTTCGGAATGAGCAAGGCACGTATTTATAGGCGCGAGGGGAACGAGGAGCAAGAAAAACCCTGCGTATATACGCAGGAGGGCTGCGTATATACACAGGGGACCTGCGTATATACGCAGGTGGCTTGCGTATATACGCAGGTCTGCGTATATACGCAGGCCTGTATATACTCTCCGCGTATTTTTGATTTCCTCCGATTCTTGTTTCCATAATACGTGATTTGCCTTGATTCGACGCACCTAGACACCCTTGCTCTCCAAGCAAGGAGTTCTAGAGTGTTCTAGAAGGTTCCACGTATTTCCGGAGTATTTTTTGTGTATTTTGTATTTTTTTTGTATTTTCTGCGTATAAAAACTTATAAAAATCATAGAAAAATGTAGAAAAATCAGAAAAATAATCTAAAAATACTGGTGAGCTCAGAAAAATGTGAAGAATGTGATGAAAAGTGGAAATTATGGAGATCACCAATATAAATTATTTTAAAAAATCCTAAAATAGAAAATAATTAAAATAAATAAAAGAAAATATTTTTGCCCCCTTTGTTTGTCCTTTGCTCAATAGTTCCGAGTATGACCTCACGTATTTCCAACTTTTGTGAGTTCAAAGCATCTTTTCTGAGTCAAAACAATCGCGAGACGCGGTATGTTTCATCACGGATTACTCATTTGGGGAGACACATTTAGGTGTCTACACCTGCTTTGCTGCAGGTACAATATTTTTGCTTGAATATTTGGAAAATAGTGCATTTATACAAATATTATTGCTTGTTTATTGATGCGGTGACTGAATATTGTACATGCTGTTGTTTTTGACAGATTTAGTTGATGGAGCGCTTGAGCCTTGTTGAGGCACCCTAGAATCTTATCAAATATTCTATTAAGGTTCTTCTCCCGTAAGAGGGTCCATGTCAACAAATCTTAACATGAGTGGATTCTTATCCTTGTTAATCGTGGTATTCTCGTGCGGTGGACCGTCCCTTGGTGGGGTATCAAGAGTATGGTGCATACTCACTTGTCTCCATATGTGCGTGTGACTAGCTTGACCATATTGACATTTTATATCCCTTCGAGGGTGATGAGGCGATTCGAGAAAGTTCAGCTTATTCCTACAGTTGAAACGGTACGGCCTGAAGACAAGCGTTTGTATTAGGGCAATTCAATAGAGTGGGACAAGTATTGGGAATCCCATTCTACACTTGAGATAACCCTACTTGCTCGAGATGACCACAAGATTTCTGCTCATTACCGTGTCTA
Source organism: Bassia scoparia (assembly GCA_008642245.1). Classification (NCBI taxonomy): domain Eukaryota; kingdom Viridiplantae; phylum Streptophyta; class Magnoliopsida; order Caryophyllales; family Amaranthaceae; genus Bassia; species Bassia scoparia. Next base: position 13,501 of record SNQN01011841.1, on the reverse strand, counting down.
GATGAATGCCATTGATGCTATGAGTCATGTTAAGGCAAGACGCGTATAGTAGAAGGACCATTCTAAGAGTAAGAGACTGGACTGTGACTCTACTGAGACCCCTGCTGCTAAGTCTAGAGCTGTTTTCGCTAAGGACAGACTTCGTTCTAAGAAGGTGCCAGTTTGGAATTGGCTTGAAAGACTTCCTCCTTTGAGGATCGACTCAAATGTTGCTGAAAGAAGACTTGGGCCTAAGGAAGTGCTAGGAGGTGATGACAAAGGAAAGGGGAAGGCTACAGTGGCGGATGGACCCAAGAGTCGCAAATGGGTGAGGAAGCCTAAAGGCGAAAGCTCGGGTGCAATGAAGGATGATGCCAAGGAGCAAGAAGAGGAGAAGAAGGAATGATTACCTTTTTCCACAACTCATGTTTAATTTAATGTTTATTTATTTTTGAGTTAATATAGTGATTGGCTTGCGTGCCGCTTTTGCATGTAATAAGTGAACTTGGAGTTTGAAATTTTCTTTTCTATTGTATTTCCTCAATTACAAGTAGTAATGAATTACAAACTTGCATTGTTTATACGTTGTTTGATTTTAGCATATTAAAAAAGCTTTGTAAAATTGTCACTTGACTGTTGTTCACTTACTAGTCCAAAACAAGTAGGGCACTTGTTATTGTGGCCGAACCCCAAGCCAAGGTTGCTTACGTATCCATAAGGAATCAGGTCATCCGTAGTTTTGATACATGGTGCTATTGTGTTACTGAAACACGATGTGCGTGTATGCCTTAAATGTAGTACTTCTTGAGCTGGTTTAAGTTGGTAAGGCTGTAAAAATCATCATCGTTTATGTCCATTAGTCGAATTGCCCCTTTTGGTACGATCTTCTTGACAATGTAAGGACCTGCCCAATTAGGACGAAATTTGCCTCGAAGATCTAGAACTGTCTTGCAGAGTGCTTTTATAACAAAATCAGCTTCTTTGATTCCTCGTGATTTGACTCGTCGGTTAAAGTACCGTTTGACCCTCTTTTGGTATGCTTGCACATGATGCAAGGCTGCCAACCGTTTTTCGTCGACCAAAGCTAACTCGTCGAATCTCGCCCTTACCCATTCTGCTTTTGGGAGCTAACTTTCTAGGACAATGCGTAGAGACAGGATATTAAGTTCCACTGGTTGAACAGCTTCCGCACCATATATCAGTGAAAAAGGAGTAGCCCCCGTTGAAGTGCTAATAGAGGTCCTATAACCCCATAGAGCAAAGTGTAGCTTTTGCGGCCAATCTCTGTAATTCTCCGTCATTTTAGAGATAATTGTTTTGAGATTTTTGTTGGTTGCTTCAACTACTCCATTCGATTGTGGCCTATAAGGTGATGACTTGTGCTATTGTATTCTATATTTGGCGATCAGATCCGCACACTCTACTTGAAAGTGGGTGCCATTGTCACTAATGATTTCATGAGGGACTCCATAGCGACAAATGATGTTGTTTTCGATGAATTTTTCTACATGCTTAGCTTGAAGCTTTGCGTATGATGCTGCTTCGACCCACTTTGTGAAGTAGCTTGTGGCCACAAGTATGAATTCATGACCTCCTTMCCTGGGCGGCGTAATCTTTCCTATTATGTCTATCCCCCATGTTGAGAAAGGCCATTGAGAGACAAATGTTGATAAGAGAGACGGAGAAACATGCTGCGTATTGGAGTATTTCTGGCAAGTATCGCACGTACGGACATGTTGCATGCAATCCCTTTCCATGGTGGTCTAGTAGTACCCTAATTTGATTATCTTAGAGGCCAAGAGCCTACTATTCATATGAGTGCCACAAAGTCCGTGATGGACGTGCTCCATGATTGTTTTGCCTGCTTGTTGAGTAATGCAAAGGAGGTGGAAGCCGTTGTAGTGATGTTTGTATAGTTCCCCACCTTGTGCAGGCATTGAGACGCAAGACGCCTCAAAGCTCTTTGTTGCTTTTTTGTTGCATTAGAGGGATATTGACTAGTTTCCAGGTAGCTCTTYATGTTAGTATACCACGGCTCTTCCGGATCATGCTTGGGCACCTCATCCATTTCGTCTAAAGTGCAGACATAAGCCGATTCTTGCCTTTGTTCAATGACCAAATGCATTTGAGTCACTGAACTAGGAATTCGCACCATGGATGCGAGCTTTGCTTGTGCATCTGCAAATTGATTGTCTTCGCGCCGTAAGTAAGTGTACTCGACCTCGTCTATCTGGGATGCAATGTTTTCAAGGTAGGACTGATACTGACCAAGGCTTTCACTTCGTATCTTCCATCGGCCTTAAATCTAGTTTATGATAAGTGAGGAATCATCATATACCGGCAAATTCTTAGCGTTAAGTGTAACGGTGGCCTGTAATACTAGAATACATGCTTCATACTCTGCGGTATTATTCGTGACGTCGAAGTCAAGCTTTACGGAAATCAGGGTGTGCTTCTCTTATGGTGAGATTAGAATCCCTCTAACTCCGCATCATTTTGATTAGATGCACCGTCGAAGTATAATGACTAACTGTCTTCCTCAGTCATCATTAGTTCCTCATTTGGGAAGCCAAAGTCCTCGGGAAGGACTTCGTTTGGAGAGTCTGCTAGGAATTRGGAGACAATGCTAACTTTGATGGCTTTTTGAGGCATGAATGTCAAATTCGGTGAGCATAACCATCCACCTRAACATACATCTGTTGACTACCGGCTTTTCAAAGAGGTACTTTAGATGATTCCCTTTGCATACAATGTGTACGGTAAGTGTGAGTAAGTAATGTTGGAGCTTTCGTGATGCCCACACTAGAGTCAAGCATAGTTTATCTATGGAAGAGTATCGTTCCTCGTAGGGAAGGAACTTCTTGCTGAGGTAGTAGATAGCAATTTCCTTGCCATCTATGTCTTGAGCGAGCATTCTGCCTTTGCGTATGCTGTGTTGTGCTTTGATAAGAACTAGAGCTTTAATGTATATCGCTCTCAAATCTGCTAGTCTGGGACCAAAACATCAGCAGGAATTAGCTGCAACACAGCTTATTCCTAGATGTGCGCTAGAAAAAGTTGGCAAACCTATCGCCTACACCTCCCTCTCATTTCTTGGTGCACCCTAATTCTTCAGATATTGAACAGTACTTTCAGCAGACCGTTGTATGTTTGATCGATGAACCTGCTAAGTAACAGAAGTCAACCGAAAGAAGCTCAATCTCAACTCTCCATTACGTGGTGGACCTTAGTGAACATGATTGCTTTGATCTTGTGATCGATCTGTCTCAACTGCCGTTCGGATCAGCTAATGAAAACCAAAAGAGACTAACGAGGTAGACATGCAGAAAAGCACTAGTGATAGTGAGGGTAAGGACAATGTGTGAAGTCGGAGTCTTTGAAAAAAAAAAGAATTCCTTAGTGCAGGGTATGGCCTTATCACGGTCTTATGACTTTAAAGATCATATCATCGAATATAACCTCACGTGTCTTCTATGTATCATGTAATGAAGCAGAGTGATAGGAGCTCTGTGGGCATCATGAACCACTTTGCAAATTTTTATGAGACAAAAGGCATTTAACCAGCAATGCCAAGTTAACAAAAATCATCAAAATGTAGAATGCCCCACGAAGATGAATGCAAAATTCCAAGCTTTCAAAGCCAGAATCAAAGTAAACAGTGAGTAAGGATTGTAATCTTTTCCATGTTTCATTTTCGGCCATTTATTGATCTGATTATACCCCGATTAACCCATCCATGAAATGAGGTGACAGATCGATGATCTGTTTGTGTTCTACACGGAGAACGAACTCTATGTGTGTCGCTATAGCAGGCTAGAAGTCCATTCGCTGTGTGCAGAATTGCCTTGGTGTTAGTCACGACACGATCCACACTATTGAAGCCTGTCCATCTTCTTAAAAGTATTTGGAAACCACATTTGCTATCCATTCATAGGTGTGGATTGGCCGACCCTAATGGAAAGGCTACATTGTGTTGTTCTTGATGACTATCTGTCTCTACATGAAAGCATGATCATCAAAGGGCACACTTCCTATTTCATCGTGACGGTAGCTTTTTGTTTGATGCTTCCCCCCTCTCTGAGTGGAACTTAATGAATGTCGGACCAACTGTCCTGGAATCAATCCTGGCATGATTTTAAATAGAGACCAACGATCATAAAAACATTCCCCTAACTCTTTGTAGTCAGAATTATAGTTCATCCACTTTCGTATAAGACTTGGTCAACCACATCTCGTATCACCCGGTGCGTGACAAAAGCGTGCCTCGCGATATCTTACATTTTCCTTGTTTTCTCAGATGATGACGAAAGTTTTCATTTTGTGCTCTTCCCAGGTCGCCATTTATTAATCTTCTGTTTTTTTTGTGTTTGTGTGTTTCCTGAAATTAAAGCAATCATAAAGAGTGAAAGAGTAGTCAAGTAGAAAGGAATGCATGTCTATGAAACTCTTAAGAGCAGTACAGTGATTTGTCTCCAAAAGCAGATAATTGTGACCGTTAAAAGGTACTCTAGGGATCGTCTGTACATAACTCCGGTTGATTCGAGGACCGTCCTAAGAGGGACTAGCATATCCGCTACGCTCTATAGACCCAGGTATACTCGAAGGACTCAGCAGTCTCGCGATCTGAATCTCCGTATTTGGTCTTTCGCCACGGAGTGCACTTTTATGTTTGCCGCATCCAGGAAGTATTTACTTCGCAGCCTTGATGTCTCCAGCCTGTGCTCTTTTTGGAAAGTGAATGAGATGACCTGGCTCCTTCTGCTTTTGGAAAATATCCCGATTCACCCTTCTCAATATGCCATTTGTACCTGTGATTCTTTTAGATTGTTAGCACCTTCCGATTCTCAGTTGAAATGGCCTTGCACTCTCATAAGAATTCGCATTAAACATTGTCGACATCTCCACCAAATTATTGCCCTCTTTGTATAGTTGGTCGAAAGAAGAGGGCTATGTGCATCGGGGCAGCCCGCAGACCTGTTCAGGTTCCTCTTATAGTATAGGTGAGGTGACCTCGGTGGGTATTAGCTCATGTCTTTTAGGATCGTTCTCCAGATTGGTCTTCATATCCTGTGATTAACGATTGATTATCATGAATACTAAATTTCCCTGCAGTTCTCATCCATATAATGATTCGCACCTCTGGTAGACGTGTAGTTCCAAGCAGACTTGTGAATTTGATCAATGTGTGAACTCACATCTTCACGGATCCAACTGGCAATTCATTGCTTTGAGAGAGGAACTCATTCCTGTAGATGGCTTACTTGTTCTACGTTGCTTTTTAGCTCGACGTTAATCCCAACAAGGACTTAGCGCTATGGCATGCCGGTATGTATCTGCTGGTAATGTTCAGTGGATTCAGGTTTTTTCACAACTTCTCAAGTCAATCGACCTGGCCCAGCAGCCGACCTAAGGTTCCATTTGGCTAAACTATAGTTCCCAAAGTTCGCCTGCCGGTCTTTACTTTGCCCATTAGACTGCGACATGGGCTGCGTCATTGGAACATTTTATCGAGCCTTTTGAAATCGTCCTGGAAAACCTTGTCGTTACTGAGCTGCCAACCACTTGGTGCCTACTCCCTTTGGTTTTGCACAAATGGACCCAAAAAACAGTTCCAAGCTCGGATATACAACCTTGAGTATATGCTATGCCTTCCTGTATCCCATGTTCTAATTTTTATTTCCTCTCCCTTTTTTCTTTTGGACATAAAACCAATAAAGCTCACAAAAAAAGTAAATACTGGTTGGCGGTCACCATTCAAAATGACCCGGTAACGGAATAATTTTGCTTTCGCCTTTTATTTTTTCATTTTCAGTGTCCATTTTTCTGTTCACTCTAATTTTTCCGATATTATTACCGTAAATTTTCTCTTTAAGATTGCGTTTTTTTTTTTTGAAAAGAAGGCAACAGTTCCCACTAGTGTCTAAGTGAGCGGCTTCTTTCTACATATGTTACTTAAATCGGACAAAGATGCACGCCTAATATTGGCTATCATGTCCCTCCCAGTCTAGGTTGAATCAAATGCTTAGAATCATATACTTATAATGGAGACTGTGGACGCCCGTATAATAAGTCGATACTCTGGGGTAGCAACAACACTACTCAGTACCCGCAGATAAATTGCTAGGCGAGATTGACCACTAACAACATACCCCTTTAATGGACGCCTGAAACTCGTCATAATAATACTGCGACGCACATGCCACAAATCTACTAATACGTACATAGCTTCACTGTCTTGCTTGAGCTGAAGTTTGCTAATGAACTTATGCTGTGGCTATGCTGTTGAGAGCTTGGCGTGTCACTATTGGACGTTAAAAGCGTCCGGGTTCACATCTACTACGGGGTGACAATTTAATACATCAGCACGGTTTGTTTTTCGCTAAAATTGAAATTCTTTTTGTTTTTTTTACTTAGTGTGAGTTTAATGCCTGGAGTTGCAAGATTCTATGCTGGTAGTGCCACAGAAAAGGTCTGGAATACGGGGCCAAGGGGTAAAAAGGGTGAAGACTGAAGCACATCACTTCGCACGATTATTCTTCAGGTTGTGAAACCCTGAAGCATGGAAGATTACCATACGAGGTAGGTTTTCACAGAATTACTATGCATATCCAGTAGTCAGTACATTGTGGCATGTGTTGTTAATTTCGTATTCCAAGAGCCTAAATCCGAGTTGGTCCATTCGTTACCTAATAGTGTGAAACACAAAACTTTTAGGTTTTTTTGAGAAGACATATATGGTGTTCTCGTAAGAACAAGCATGACAACTCGTTACGCGAGTATTGTGAAGGGAAGTTTTGCCGGCAATAGTGTTTAGACTTTGAATAGTTCTTTGCAGCTGTTAATATAATCGAATAGTGTACATACCAAAATTACATGAACTCAAATTTCTAATCCAAGCGCAACGGCGTGTTAGAAATTGAGACTTAGGCCCTCCAAACTTAACTCGACCAAATGTCATGTATCTAAGGACGTAGTGACCCTTAGGAAACCCTTGTCGAACCTTAGAACCCTTTAAAAACCACTACATTCATATTGCGTTTTTGTATTTTGATTGATTTATGGTGTATTTTTGATAGTTTGTCAGAGAATGGGGTAGAACTTGAGGATATGCAGTAGAGATGACAACGTAGTAGCCCGAGCAAAGTGAGCAAATCGAGACTGTCAAAGGTTGTAAAAGTAATTTCTATATAATGAAGCGAGAGGGGTCACATATATATTGGCACAAGAAATAAGCCTTAAAAAATGCCAAGAAGCTGGGCGTAATTTGCGCCCGTTTGTTTCCCTGTCATTTTGACAGCTTGTGCAAAATTGCGCTTATTGAGTTAAAAATAATTTTGATGGAATACACCTATCTCGACTTGCAGAGAATCCCAACTTGCTCAATGCAGCCCTTTGGTGGATGCCACCAATTTGGACTCTGCTCTTAGGAGGCAATCCACGAACAACCGATAAGTGTTTCGGGCAAAGCTTCCTGTTTAGCTGATTTTGCATTTTGCTTAAAGAGATTCGTAACAATTAATTAATGTTACAATCAGTGACAAAAATATGTTAAAACTGATGCAAGAATTCTTTTTAAAATTGAGAATAATTTTGCTGATATAAGTAATTTCTCATTAATATGGAACTGTGATTGGATAATTCAATTGTACTGCATTGAAAATTAATGAAGAATTAGCTGTAAAAACAGCTATATAAAAAGTTTGCAAAAATGCTTACCAAAGTTTGTAAAAAATCTACAAAAAATCATTTGAATAATGTTAGATAATATTTGAAAATAACAAAAACCTAATTTTTATAGAGTGCTAACAGTGCTTGAAAGTGCTACGGCTTTACAGTGAACTTTGACGCCTTATTTTGGGGACAACAGCTGCAACTGCATCGTAATCCGGTATCGTATCTCTTCAATTACTGTATGTTGTTGCGAGAAGTGTACTATTATTATGACGTTCTTGGACTTGCAGCGAGAACATTTTAAGTATGTATTAGTACGTTTCTAAAGTTTAGGTATCGATAACCGCCCCTCATAAACGCCCCTAAATTGCCTACAAGCACCTATATGTACTACATGTCCCGTCCCGCATATCTATTGTTAAACGTCGTCTTCTACCTTAAAGTAACCATGGAATTCTGGTGATTTTTTTTGATGAGCTTTAAACATTAAATACAGGTAGCAGTTTCGTCAAAATATAGGCACAGAAACCACCCGTCGCCCACAAAATGGCCTTTTAGCCTAAAATGACCTTGTTAGGTCCATTATGTTGGAGTTTAGGCTCCTTGAAAGCTTAAATAAAATAATTTAAGACATAGACAAAGACGATTTAAATCGGTCTATCTACGCGAGGCACTCCCAGCCCGGTCACGTCACCGGGCTGTAGGTTTCGGATCCATATGCTGCATTGAGACTCTACTTAACCCTGTGAGCACGGGTACAAGATTTAATGACGACTCGAGGGCTTTTGTTACTGCAGATATCTTGCTTTTGCCACTCGTTGTAGTATGCCCTAGACATGTTCTGATGTCCACAATCTGATACTTCAGTAAACCAGTTATAATTCCCAGTAGAAAATCCCGCCGACCGTCCAAGCTCTATCTCCCTGACGAGCAGAGTTAGGCCTGCAAGAAATCAGCAGAACCGTCCCACATGGCCGCAGATTCTCAACAGGCAAGACTAATCATCTTCTCGTCGATTCACTAGAATGAAGACAGTTAGCGTGGGCCACTCAAGCAGTATTAAGAATGAATCTTTCGCATTGCGCTTCTAATTTCGGACAAATGAACTCGAGCTTTAACACACATAGTGCATACGGGGTACGCGATTCTTTAGAATGTTTAGGCGCGCAACCTCACGAAATTGCCACCAAAATGTGATGTAACTTTGTTTTCCATACTGCACAGTATATTTTAACACTAAAAATCCAATAAGATATTCGCCAAGAAAAAAGGTATACCCACTCCTTTCAGTGAGTTCATCACAAAGCGAAGTGGTCTCGTCGCACGACCAACAAGGTCTTCAGACGGATTAGTAGGTTGCCATAGCAAGGCTCCGATAACTTGCTACGGAGTTCAGGCAAAAGATGGGTGATGCTATCTACTCTTATGAGCAAGAAAAAGCTTCGGCTTGGCAGCGCTCTGTTGTAGTATCTTCCTTACTCATCAACCAGTCTCCACTTGCAGACAGCACAAAATTTCGGCGTCTTGCGTATGCATATGTATGCTCGCTAAAGCCGGAAGGTTCAGCGCGAAGCATGTGGCTTTGGTTCCATCAGAGGAGATGTCTCGAGCAGCCTCGTATGTAGGAGGCCACATTCTTAGGGCAAACAGAGTACAAGATTGACATCAGATGAGATTGCGGACGTATGTTTTTGAAGGATTTACCTGCCCAAATTCAGGCAGTTCGTCTCCCACAGACGCCCACCGCCGATTCGCACATAATGTGACTTCAGAGGTATCTGCGCCTTACGTAGCATAGTGTTAGTTACATTCTCGTCTTTTCGCATTATGTTTATTATTAGTGTCTAAAATAAACATTTAGAATTGGAAATTTCTATGTTTACACTTGCAATTATTACCAATTATCTATAGCTATATTTTAATTCTTCATCTTTAATTACGAAATTTTAATTATAAATTTTGTATTTGGTTTACATTTTGGCATTTAGTGAATGAACAATTTCTATATATTATAGAATTCGAATGAGGAGATACTGTGGGTACGAATAATTATGGAAAAATCATTTTACAACCCGAGCCCAGTAGTCGTCCTGAGTATTTGACATTTTTTCTTTTTTTATAAAAAGAATCAATTTAATTCTAGATGAAATTTCCCCATTGATCGATAAATGACGTTTTTGGGTATCACATCTTCTCCTTTCCTCATTTACATAAACGATCGAACCGACTTATTAGATCATTCAGGTCCGTAATACATTGCGCAACTTTTTTGGACTCCCGTTGTAAATCCAATAGTACACCAACACAAAAATTGATGCATGCTCAAGGTACTCTATTTTAGATCCAAATCAAATATATACCGAACGTCCCACAGTGCCCGGTAAAAGCAACTCCAATGACCAACTCTAGATATTGCGACCCGACTGGGCCCTTATATTCTCGACAAATGTTGTTCTAACACTAAAGCCAACCTCAAAGCGTCCAACGATTACTGGTAAATTGTTCTATTCTGCCCGTTTTCGCCTCGAGGAGGTTAAATCTGACAGCACCTGAATGACTCTTGGCCCTTCTCAACGGATATCAATCGAGCTCGAGTTACTTTTGTCGTGCCAGCTCTTGCAAGAATTACGTTGAGGCGAAGACCATCAATTGGTATCAAAAGCCTTAATTCTTGTACGGTTAACACCTAGGGTTGATCGTGTGCAATCAGAATGCAAGCAAATTCGAAATACGACGAAAAGAGATCCAAGTTCAAATAGAAAGCAATTACGCCTGGTGTGGAATAGGAATGCATTAGCAACATATCATAGAGGAGTATTTGCATGAAAGCTAAGGTCGATGTGTAAGATAAGGGACTCACTCAGCCCTATATAGGTCAAGCAGTCATTGAACGCGAATCAGGAAGTGTTTCATTGTGAGAAGGAGAGACGAATTTACATAAGCACAAATTACATAGACACTAAAAGAAGCAAATGCTAAAGAGCTTTTCATCCTCTTCAAGAAGTCATTGTCCGTGTCACGAGAACGAGCCCAACAGAATCTCAGCCTGCCAATTAGCAGGAGATCTGGGATACCCTTAACTTAATTACAAGAAGGTGGACCAGCTGGGTGAAAACGGTAGGTCTCACAGATGTTTTAATTCTTATACTCTATGTCAAAGGTATGAGCTTCCTAATAAAAAAAGACTGATGAAAGTATCAATGAAGGCTTTTATACCATTTGCATGACAATAGTAAAACTGAATTAAATCATCCTTCGTTAAAGATCTTTATTGAATGGAGGTACCTTGGCTTAAAGAAGATGCTACGTAGCCCTTACAAGTGCATTGTTGGGGGCAACAATAACGTGATTGCAGTAATAGTTTCTCGGCATAAAAGACTACTAGCTCGTTGTCCACACCTAAGAACAGTTGATCAGGTCCTTACTAGACATGATTGTTGCAGTTGTATGCCAAAGTAGAAAAGGGGAGACAAGCTCAAAAGCGCAGTCGAACAAGGTACATAGTTGTGCCAAGAATATGGAGATCATTGCTTACTGTCTTGTCCTATTTTTTCGAGAATCCACTTCAAAACCAGAGACACAGACACATAGAAGGTAAGAATTGAACGGACTACTCTTCTAAATTCAGGTTGTTCAAGTATGGAGAAGTAGGGCATGTCATCCAAATCACTGTCCCAAGTGGCGAAAGGACAAGCAGAGGCATGAATGAATCGCGGAGACAAATCAAAAGTATGGTATGCTGCGATATGCTTGTGGCTGCGATAACTCGATAAAACATATTCTGATTGCAGGATGGAAAGGCTTAGACCTGCCCGCCACCCTGGGAATCAGGCCCGCATAAGTCGATGTCAGCAATACTGGCCTTTTCTTCGAGAAGGGTTCCCAAAACCCCAATTTAGGAGCAGTAGCTCAACCAGATGTTCTGTGGGCCAAGATAGGAGAATCTGAGTTCTCAATAAGTAGCCTTTATCAAATCTAAGAACATGTAATGGAATAGTGGTAGAAGATAATTTTGTGAGTGTTTGGAAACTATGCCCATTTGATCAAGTTCTTAGAGATTACTAGCAATGCCTTATATAGGTCAGGAACCTTTGTTTCTGTGAAGAAAGGACCTTCAAAAAATAGATGGATGATATGATATGCTGTGTTAGTGTGTCAATTGTGAGGTATTGTGACGTAATAAAAAAAATGAAAAAGGCTAAAAACCTAAGACAGCGGGATGGAACCTAATATCTCAAAAGTTAGGCACAGCCGCGACCGGTTGCACAGTTGCCAGGGATTCGAACAAAATGTTAGAAGGTTGAAATTTGGAACAAATTTAAGTCACCTTACGAAAATGATTTTTCTTGATCGATGATTGAGTTGCTGGCTTAGTACCTAGACTTGTCCCCCGTAAGTGATTACGAACCCAAAGGATCCAATCAACTTATACTACAGCTAAGGGAAAAGTAACGTAATCTTAGCAAAGTGCTGACCTGTTGCAATCCCTTAGAGAGTTGCTTGCTATGATGTTCAATATATCTGCGTCATTACGATATTATGTTCGGCAAAAGCTACAATGTATACTTGTATCCCTTACTCGCCTGAATCTATATTCCAATCAGTGATATACGTATGCTAGTCGTGAAGGGACAATATCTGCATCTAGGTTTGTAGAGAAATTCCTATCGAATTAAAGACGTCGGAGCAAACCAGGATAGTTCTGTCAAGTGAAATAATGTGTTCTGTTGGTGTCAAGTGTTAAAGATGAATTTTAAAAACTTGTGATTACAATGATTTTTAAGTCGACTGGATGATAAAGAGGAATGTGCTTTTTTATTTTAAGACATCTTGAAATAGTCACTACTCATATTGAAAAACTATTGATCTACACCTAATCATCATGATGATTGTAGGTTCGCTCAAGGCATCACAAGTAGTCTATACTTGGTCTGTATATTGCTACGAGAAAACAAATCCAAGTGGTCACCTTGAGACACTTATGAGTCAGAATACAAATAAGTAAGTGGTTCACAACGATATGATGTGTACAATTCTGGGAGATAACGGAGGTGGCACTATGATTTGTTGAGTGATTCACAAGAAGATAAAGCCATAAAAGCCGTTGTAAGAAAGTATAAGGCAGTTATTAATGGTCTAGGTTAGAAAAGGAAAAAACACAGAGTAATTTGTGTTGATGAATTGGAACCCAATCTGTGATGCGATCTCCGCACCGCTGACGCTTATTTCGCTTTTTTGTAGGCTAAAGTGAGAGGAGATGGTCTCACTGGATATTTGTTTGGTCATGTTGAGCTCTGCTCAAGAACATGTCGTGACACAAAAGGAACATTCTCGCAATTGGCAGCACATTATGATGGGGGGATGCGTTCGATTGTGAGGCAAAACAGTAGGGGAACCTATGGTCTGAGCCTAAGGTAGAGTGTGTTCTTTCCTAATACGTTGGAGTTGATAATAATTATGTGAGGGCTAATACTGCAGTTAATGTCTGTGAGACATATCCAAATTGTGTGCGAAAGGGCCGAATACAAAATCTGATTTCAGCTGATTCGTCTGTAAGCAATCAAACAGAGAGTGTGACGTAGTTGTAGCTGTCACGGAAACCAAAGTTGAATGAGTAGGTGTTATACTTCATTGGACCAATCCCATAATTCAACAGTTAAACGTTAAGTGCAGTGGGCTGGAGAAGTTACCATGGCGGTTGGCAGTAAAAATATTTTGGGCATATAGTCTATACAATCATGAAAACAATAACCTCTCTAAATACCTCTTATTATCTTAGTTGGCTTGGCTTATCATGTCATTTTAGTATTGTGAAGATTAAAATTCTTGTATCAGAGATTATGCCAAATAA
>SNQN01011840.1:0-17740 GCA_008642245.1 Bassia scoparia | reverse complement strand
TAATCTCTATTTAAAAATTAAGTCTCAGTCCGTGAAATAAATTTATACAACATTACGACAAATATTAATCTATTATACTCAGGCGTATTTGAAAATACGATATCAGGGCGGAATGTTTGCCTAGGAAACGTACTCTTGCGATTCTACAATCAAGGAAGAAAAAAAAATTCAAATAGAGTTGTTATTCAGAATAGCGTGAGCGAACTACCATCTATAATAATCGTAATCTTCGAAAAATCAGAGTTACGAGGTTAATTAGGCAAATTAAGATTTTATTTCCAGATGATACAACCTAGGAGCAAGTCACTCATAATATCCCCGAATCGATTCATATATCTATAACTTATTTTTCTATTGTTTTTATAGTGAAAATAATTAATTTTATTACGCCAAATCCAAAGATAAGAGAATATGTGCAAATATTACCTATATAAAATTTTACATTAAAACTTCTGTAGTCCGTCAGCACGTACTATACGCTTATTGACTAATAAGCTCTATGATCGATACTTGTCCTTGCGCTTGACAAACACTGAAATCATAATAAAAATAATAAAATCTATGTTCACGTGCCTCAGCTGATAAAAGTACGACTCCTCGAGCGAAAATATATAACATGCGAGGACATATAATTTAATAAATGCAAATAAGTACATGCAAAAAAACTAAAAATAAAAAAACAATAACACTCATCACAGATTTAACTAATTAGTCCAACTAAAAACTTAGTGCTTCTGTTATATAGAAAACGCGGATAATGCCGAGTATATTTCTGCCTGATGAGACTGGCCAATGTTACATGCTATTGTAAGCGTTAAAATCTCTATAGGAACGAGACTCTTATATCCACATAGTCCTTGTCTTGACACACTCACATGAACGTGAGCATACGTTGAGCATTTGAGCACTGCATATGCAGCTTGAAGCCTTTTGACATGGAAATGAATGTTTCGAGCGTATATGAAATACAGACCAGGCATGTAGGCTACCATTTGCCTACCGGCGTAATATACATGACTACAGCTTTTAATGCATTGGCTTTGCGTAAGTGTATTCTTTTCGTTTGTCCTTTTTATCCTTACCATCCTCCTGCGTTTGCCTCCCTACTACTTGTCTATCTATAAACCCTAACCGCGGTGCTTTTTTTCTTTCTTTATTTTCGTTGTATCTACTTTACTTTGTTTCACGAGTCTTTTCCGAAAGTCTTAATTTCAAATTAAGGAAATATTTTGAGAATCATGGATATATACAAAAATTTTTAAACAAATATATACTTTTCACGCGTTTCTAATTACCACAAGACGGCGCACAAACTATTTAGTCATTACGTGGACCCATAGTACACTCATTTCATTGACAATCTTTTCTCATACCTTTTTTGCCATGTCCATATACTATCTAATTCAACATTTCTCCTATAACACCTTCTTACCTTAAATTGTGCACCTCATTCTACTACTTCTTCCTCTCTTCCTTCACTTTCACACTCACATATCCAAATTTTACACCTAAGCTCTAAACACGATGAGTCCGTACAAACATTTTCAGCCATGTTTCATAATTGTTAGCTAACGTATACAATTAGAAACGGAATGAAGCATCGATACTTTCGATAGATTTGAAAGTAACATCTAATGAATCAAACAAAGAATCACTCTTAAACAAATGAATTATATTTTTCCTTGAGGAGTATATGAAATTAAATAAAGTCAAAGTATACATGTGAATAGTAATAAAAGTCAATATGTAGCAAATAATTTAGGACGGAGGGAGTAACATTATTTTTGTTAGGTAGTAACATGAAATATATTTTCTTACTTCAACTTAACTTCAGTTCAATTTCTAATCTTCTTTCATCATAGATAACACTTTCTCCGTATCGTTTTAATTGCAACAAACTCAACCTTTTTATTTTGGGTTAAAAAATTGTATTGAAATTACTTTGTTTTAATTTGCTTGGTTTCTCCCAAAGAAAATCCATGTGCATGAGTTTACCAAATACTTCGTAAGATCTACTTCTTCTCTTCTCCATATTAATAACAACTTGTTTTATGTCATTACCAAGTGTAATTAAACACGGTTAATTATCTTTTACATATTTTGCATAAGAGTTCACACTTCTTTATTTGTTGCAATTAAAACGATACAGAGAAAGTAGTACAATTTAGTTTTTTTAGCTTTTCTCAAATTTTAAATATATCARTTTTCACCGGTTCAGATCGGTTCGCCATGGACAACAACCACAGTATCTTTCAACATTTTCTTCTATAGTTTTTTGCATAATTTTTGTGTGCATACATGTGTTTAAGGTTTATTTTTTTTAAAAGAAAATCAATTCAATTCAAACCCAATTCATTTTTATAAGTTTTGCTTTTGACGTCAAAAACTCAAATTAGCCGAGTCTGAGCCTAAAAGAAATTGTTCAACAAGTGCCTCAAGTATATATATTGTGTAAGTCTTCATTAGGAATCATCTTATCCACAACAATATACAGACTCTTCATTAGGAATAATCKCATCTCAATGAATGTTTTATCAATTGGAAAAGTTAGGGCATCCACTTATCCACAATTGTTCAAACCTTYAAAAGCTTTGATCTTATGYCACAACATCTTTTTAGGAAACTCATACCCTTCAYCAATAATAGTTCAAACCTTRTTRTTMKTMRWAAAAAAAAAWAAAAMATTTATGTTTAAATAAAAATTATAATTTTTACTTATTTTCCCTTTTATTTTATACTTAATACYTTACCTAAATTCGATCTCACAAAATATAAATCACTTACTATTTTCATACATTTCCAACTTTCAAACTTTGTAAACTACCACCCACAATGAGAGATTTGATTTTCAAGCCTCAAAATTAAAAACAAGCTCCATGACAAACCCATTGCAGATGTTCTTATAACATACGGAGTGGATAAATTTGGATAAACAATAGTTAGACCATGTTTCTTTGGACTTATTTTTATGGTACATAGTTCAGTTCAATTCAGTTTATTCGACTCTCTTCAATTCATCTTAATTATTTTAGTTGAACTTAAATTTTTGCTAATTAATTCGTTAATGATAAATAATGATGATGATGATGATGATAATAATAATAATATAATATTCTTATATTTCATTTTCTTCGCAACTTTGTTTTGGCACATACACCTTTTAAGGAGAGATTTAAGTGTATAAACGAACATTTAGGTAACATAAGTTTAAGTCTAGTAACGTGTCATCTCATTTTTGTGTTTGTTAAATAGTAAATCTTAAAGTTAAAAGTATTAATCCTAAATTAAATGGTAATATTAGCCTCGCTCAAAACATAATTAATCCTCCTCCATTTCTTAGAGGAAATGGACGGTCCATTTCCTAATCAATGGTTGATAATGTAGGAAGATGAAAATGAAGGGAAATTTATATTTTTTTTTATTTTATGCTAATTAGGTGTCAAAATCTCAGGATAGGAAATGGATGGAAAGAATGGACGAGATCCTAACTCCTAAGTTAATATATATGAATATTAGTTAATATTAATCCTTAAAGAGTATATCATTAATCAATAATTAAATATGAATTTCAAACATATATCATTAACCAATAGTTAAAATATTAATCTAACTTAAATTTCTGAATATGTCTGAGGTGAATGTTAACGACAAGCTTGGTTACATTAGTCCGCCTTTGACCTTTGTTTCCCGAATTAGTCCGTATGATTTAGCCAAATATGTCTGAGGTGATGTTAACAACAAAATAGCTTGGTTACTTGTACATTTTCTCCGTATCTAAATAACGCAACGATTTGACATAAAATAGAGAGAAAAAGTGTGAAATCATTGCGTTTATTTTGATACGGAAAATTATATTTCGAAGTGTTGGGCAAAGCGTGATAGGTGAAAATGAATTTCAGAAGTACATTACATTACATTACATTACATATTTACATGTGTGGGACCATGAGGAAGTGTAAGCAATCACATGTTGGATAAGAGGTCATAACTTGCTAAAAAAGGAATGAAATGTGGTCCCCACACAAAAGTGTAAGGGAGAAAGTGAAAAGGGAATAAAAGTGGGCCAAATTTTCGTGCATTTATTAGAAATCTATGTAAATAAAAATGACATCTATGTAAAACAAAGGGCATCTATGTAAATAAAAAGAAATCTTTGTTGATTTTATTGTGTTCAACTTCCGTGATTGACCTCTTTGGTCAATCACCGTGATTGTTTTAACTCCCCCGTGGGACCATAAAACAAGTATATACGTTACCACCAACTACTCAATCAGACGTCAAACGTCGCACCTCAATGATTAAGATCTTAATCATGAACGAATACGACGACGATACGTCAACATTAAAAATTATATAAATAAAAAAGTAAAAAAAGTTTAATTGAGGGATAGTTTGAATTGATGGATGGACGTGTCGTGTAAATATATATATTACATACGTCATATGTGGCAATGTTATCTGATTGTTGTTCGGAAAGTCATAGATTGTGTACTCATCATCATCATTTTGGTTTTCCCGGTGAGAATTAAAATACACGTAAAGTTTATTTATCATTCCTCCATTTAGTACAACAATCAATACGAGTTGTCGTTAAATCAGTTTAGTTGTATACAATATAAGAAGAATCAAATGCTTATTCTCTTCATTCCTTATTTAGTCTTATATCACCAATAAGGGTTGCCACACATCATTCCCAATAACTAATGATACAATTAAGAAGAAAAAAATTGATGAATGAAATTATAACTGGTCCATAGAAAATAAGAAATATAAGTATTGTCACGAATCACACCTATGGAGTAGAGGTGATCAAACAAGTCCGGCCCCGAAAATTTAGCGAGCTTTGGACAAGACTTTTCAGCCCAAAATCGGGCCGGTCCGGCCCGATTTTCCCGAAACTTTGGTGGACTTTGGTCATCACTTTTTGTGCTTTTTAGTTAATATTTTGGACCCGGCCCCGAAAAAGCCCGCCAAATTCACTTCAATTTTTCGGGCTTTGGGCAACAATATAGGTCTGATTACAAGCCCGGCTTCGGCCGTGATCACCTCTACTACGTGAGTATACCGTTTACATTACTTGATTGTTACATCCAAAGAGACAAGTGCATCACATCATTAATGATTTGTAATGAGATCAATATATAGATCATATTAGAACATTTTTGGGCTTGCATTGTAAAGAAGTGGTAGAATTGAGAATAATGCTAATGCCCCATAATTGAACAATATATGAACTACTCGTGTACTCCGAATTTAAGATGGTTTAATTTGTACAATGCATCAACAGAGGAGCAGCCATGCCACTTTAGTTTGAGTTGTGACCTCATTATCGTCATGGAAAATATGCAATATGCAATATAATATTCATTCCATTTCCTTAATGTACCATTTTTCATTTTCAGTTTTTTGTTTATCAATTAGGAAGATTGACATTTATTAAGGTTTTTTTTTAGCACATGTAATAAATACGAACAATTTTTCATTAGCTAAAAACAAACAAGATATTGTACTTATTATGAATATTGATTTTTGTGTGTACTTTTACATAGTGTCGATTTTATAACTGGTTGAAATTTTATGACCTTAAATATCTACAAATATAAGTTGAAAACATATTCTCTCGATTAATTGCAATATATATAAATTTTTGGAATCTTAAAATAACAAAACTACAAAAAAAATTAAAAAAAATTACTTTGCAATATTATTAATTATTGATTGATTAAATAATTTAAATGGTTGTCTATGCATTTGCCAACTTGAAAGACAAGGTGTGTCGCATTTCAAAGGAAAAAATAAATAAAAATGCAATACTTTTTAATAAGCTAACCTAGTGCACTTCAGTACTTCACCCTTTAATTTAATTGTACTTTAACTAATTACACCGAAAATCATTTAATAAAAGCAATGTGTTGGCATAATTGTTTGCGGAGTAGAGAGTTAAAAATAAAATTTACCTCAATGGTGAAAAAGCATGAAAATTTCATGAATATTCAGGTAATTCACTGATTTGATTGTTGACTTTAAATGCTTTAACATATAAGCACATTTTTGCTTGACTTTCTTCTTCTTCTTCTTCTTTTTCATGTTTTTCTTTCTTTCCTAATTTCTTTTATTCTTGAAAGAATGTATGTATTTCTACTCTTGAATAAAACCCCATATTTTAGGAATCATTTTAAATTTCAATTATAAAAATTTGTGATCTTTTTGTTATTCTCTTTATTTTAATTATCTAATTGAGAATGATTTTTACTAGGGGTTGTTCAAATCGGATTACCCGAACCGATCCGAAAATTTTGGATCCGGGAATACCGATCCGAAATATCCGAACTATTATTTTTTCGATTGATGTCTGAAATTTCAGATTGAATCAATCGGATCCACGGATCAAATGTATATATTTACCTATTTTTCTTTTATTTCCCATTTATTATTTTTAATTTAAAAATCGGATATCCGAAAGCGTAAAAATTCCATCCGAATACGACCTGAAAATTTCCGGATAATCCCATTCGAAATATTCGAAACCTTAAAAATCGGAACGGATATATGATTTTTTCGAATCGAATCAAACGGAACACAGATCGGATATTTTGAACACCCTATTTTTTACTGTCTTCCTATTGTAGGAATAAAAATCATATTCACATAATCCAGTTTTCGACATCCAAAATCATATTCAATTCACAAAAGCAACAAGATCATGATTATATTAAGATCTACACTAATAATAGTGAATACCATAAAAACATTAATGATAATATCGTGATTATATATTTATATTCACACCTACAATAGTAAAAGCAGTGATGTATTCCAGAAATTTGAAACAGTGAACTCGAAGTTCAAAATAACAAATAATTAAAATTCGTGTTATGTCAGGTATTTTTAAAAAGATATTTTTATCATTTGTTATGTGTTTTGTTATAAAATGGATTGCTATATTCTTATCCCTTGATATGTTTGGTAATAAAATTGATAAGTTGTTAGTTGTTTGAAAAAATATGTTAGTTATTTTATCTAGCTAATTGATATTCTTATCCTTACCTTTGATATGTTTGGTACTCCGTAATAAAATTGATAAGGTGTAGTTGTTTGAATATAATTTGTTTCCTTAATAGTTAGGATGGTATGAACATGAATATTCATGTCCTAAAATGTAAATATGCTATCCACTTAGGGCCGCCTGTTTACATTAATTGAAATCAAATGAACTGAACTGAACTGAACTGAATTGAATATTTTATGAGAGAGAAATTGGGTTAAGAACTGAACCGAACGGAACCTAGCATATCAGACAATGAGCAAACCATATCATGTGTAAGGAAAAATAAATAAACAAAGTTACAATTATTGTCGTAAAAACTCAATAATTTTCTAATTTTAATTTAAAGATTTAGGGAAGTAAATATACCGTAGCATCCCCAGGGTAATTTCTCAAGTTATCCAAAATGGAACTCGAAAGTATCTGCATGCCATGCATGGAAAAAATTAGATCAATCAATCAAATTACTTTTATTTAATATTTTTTCCATCTAAGTTCCTATGTGTCCAAAATTTTATAAATGAACATGGAGAAATTATGGAGTATAATTTTTGAATTTTTTTCAAAAGCAAATAAAAGATATTTAACCTTCATTACAATTTTTGAGATATAACTTAAAATTAAAATATGTTGAATTGTGAACATAAAATAATTATATTTTTGGAAAATACACAACAAYAAAAATCAAACAAGATTCCACATAACAAACACCTGAAGACGAGGAAGAAGCAACATTATTCATCATTGGATTGTGGTCTGTAGTCTCAAACCAATTGGAAATATAAGGTAGTGTAACCCACCAAAATTATATATTAGTCATTATGTCTCCATTCTTTCAATGTGGGACACGTGTGAGAATATCTTGTTATATATATCGCAGATAAAAATTAAAATAACCGAGTTTAATTTGACATTTAAAACAGTTAGAATTAAATYTTACATTAGGAGGTGGAAGCYCTTCACCAATACTAAAAGAATTGTACGTGYTCAAGTGAACCGTGCATTGATTGCATTCCATTGTATCCTTCAATATTATTAGGCTGAGGATCGATCGAAACACTGCTTAAGTCGTCCATAGTACAATTAGCCGATGGAGGGAGGCTTGAACTCGAGTCCGGTGCGCCGTGAACGGGACTTGATTGTAACACTGCTTAAGGCTCTATTGTCTCTCGTCGTGTCGGAAGATAGTGCTGGCATTTCAATATCACCCCCAGAATTGTTGTTGTTGTTGTTGTTAGTCATAGTTGAAGTCCTTTGGAAAGATTCACCGTCCATTTTAAAGATCGTAATAGAGCCTGTAAATGCCAGTTAAGCACACACTTAATTAGGTAATAATCTTGAGAGTTGAAGCTACCAGTTTTTTCTTTTCGCTCTTTAGTTATTCACTCATCAATTTATTAAGTTAACCATGTTTTTACTAATTGTTAACAAATTAATACAGATTTCTGAAAACACTTACTTCATTGTTTAAAAGCAAAATTAAAAAGGTAAATTTAATTACAAAACGTTAAAATGTTGAGAAAAATTAAAAGGTTTTGTATCACTCTGTATTAACTTGTGAAAAAGACTTGATACAAATTAGAAGTAAATTTAATTAAAAAATATATAACTATAACACTTCAAATATAGAGCCAAATTTATTTTATTAAAAAATTCATGGTAAATTCCTTAATGTTGATCTTAGATTGTATAAATACCTAATTTAATGAATATAAATTACAATTTAACCCCAAACTCATTCTTAGCATGTATTAATAAGAGCAGGTTAGATATTGTGTAATTCTACTAAAAAAAATTCTCCCTGTCAGTGGGTTAGAAACTAAACCCACCAAGCGGGATTTATCAAAATTGAATCACTTTTCTAGCAATTTTTCCTAACGAATTACTAATTAAAATTACCTTTTAATTTGCTCTTTAAATAATTGAAGTGAGTTTTTTAAGAAAGTTTAACATTGTATTAATTTGGTTAACAGTTAGTAAAACATGGTTAACTTAGTCTAACATTAACATGGTTAGCTTTAGTATAGACTAGTATTTTGTGCACGCGATGCGTGATACATATAATTTACAATTCAATGCATGAAAGACAATATTGAAAATTCATTGTTTAGTTTCATAATATGGCACCCCAACTTAAATGACTACTCATTGAAAAATAATATTTATAGCATTTTTAATATATATCCAAGACTTTTTGATAGTTGAAAAAAAGTTAGTAAGAAACAAACGACATGAAAATATTAGGGTAAAAAAACTACTATAATGAAATGATAGATGGAGATGGAGTTTCCATACGCAAACAATAGTAACATTGTAATTACATAATTTATAAAAGGCATGAAGTAATAATTCATTACTTTACACTATAATTTATAATGTAGATATCAAGATGTATATGCACGTGATTCTCAACATTAATATATGTTCGCACTTGTGGTCATTTGAATTTACAATAAAAATGAAAGAAATATATTGACATTGTAGAAAACATTGTGCTTTTGAATGTTTAAGAATGAAGAGTGAATTGTATGTGTTTTATACAGTGGAGTATCAAGTTATTTGTTTAACCAACCTATATAAAAATTCATTATAAGTTACATAATTTGTGTCAATTCAATAATATGGTATACATATTGTATCCAAATTCATATATTAATACATAATTAGTGTCTAAATTCATATAATTATATTAGTGTCCAAATTCATTATGTATTAGTGTCCTATATTAATTGTCTTTTGATTGATTGACATGTATTGGAAATTTTTTGACTTGAGTTGATTGATTTTTTATTTATATTTTTTCAATACTATATTTAAGTGCTAAGGGTAATATTGTAAGTTCATAGGGGGGACACCATTGCTCCCCTTGGCTTATATATAGAGATATATAGAAGATTTGTGAGTTTTAGGAGTTAGGATTGTGTGAACATGATATTCATGGTCCTAGAATGAAAAATGCAATAAATTATTGTACTCCGTAATAATATGAAGAACAAACATTATTAGGGTTGAGCAAGACGGGTTACCCGGTCATTTTTGGTGGAACGAACGACCGGTCCTGATAATTGAACCGGTACCGGAACCGGTTGGACCGGTTCCAAAATTTTTGGAACCGGAACGATGGGAACCGGTTCGGAACCGGTTACCCGATTAGATTTTTAAAAAATAAAATTAAGTAAAAGACAAAGATTATCCTAGCTAATTTCATACTTGTATATGTGTATTTGGCCACAAACCACATTGCTTTATACAATAGTATCAAGTTTCTATAGTTTTATAATTTGAGTTTTTTTACCTTAAAATGTATTTTAATAAACTAAAAGTCATACCGTTACTTGGTACTGGTTTATAAACCGGTGGTGTCGGATACCGACACTGAACCGGTACCACCGGGTGCGGTTCCAAATTTTTGTGCCGGAACGGAACCGGTCACCACCGGTTCCTCATTTTTGGAACCGGAATCGGTACCAATCCAACCGGTTCGGTCTGAAACCGCGGTTTTGGACCGGTTCCAGGTACCGGGCCGGGTATCACTGTTTTTGCTCTCCTAATATATTGTATTATTGCATTCAATTATTGGTTGTGATCATCCAAAAAGTTAATAATAATATAATAATAATATATAAAAATAATAATAATTTTGTCAATTATTTGATTGTTTCGTCATAAAAAAAAAAAACTCCGGAATTGATTTGTTCAATCATTTATTTCTATATATGTTGTTGCTAGTTTGTATTGAGTTTTTAATTTTACATGATTTTCAGCACATAGAAAATAATAATTTTACTCCGTATGTTTACAAAACTGTGCTATAACATTCATTAGAAGTTTTTTTAGGGAAAAATTAAAAAAGTACTTGATAACATAAATATACCATTATTTATAATTCTTAATGTTAGACTAGAGTTTAAATTTTTGTTACGCCGAATAATAAAAATGTTACATTATTTTCAATACGGATGAAGGAAAAAATAATCATAAATCATCCCGCGAAATTACTAACAAAAATTTAGGTTGTAATATTTTGTTAATCGATTGACTAATTTATGTTTTGAAAAAAAAAGTTTTTGGTAAATTTTAATACGTGTATTATGTTGTGAATCTTTTGTGTTATTTAGAGAAGGGAAAGGGTGGGATGCCAAATTCAAGTAAACACCGCCGCTGCCGCTGCCACTACATACCAACCTCCCCTTCCCTTTTTTGAGGGAACCTCCCTACCTTTTTTTCGGAGGGAAAGGGAACCTCCCTACCTTTATATAATAGAGTTTAGTGCTAATATGCAAATAACATTAGTGACATCGCATTAATCCTTAACAAAACTAGGAAAGCTCAAGATCAATAGTTAAAATGAAGAGCACTCAAACAAATATTAAGGGCTACTCTCTTAGACTCTCGGTGGTACAATATAAGATTTACGTGTGCAAAAAATGTCTTCATTCATGGCCCATTAGTGTAAGTTGCAAGACTAAGTCGCAGTTTGATTGGTGTAAAATATTTTCAATGTAGAACGATTTTCATGGAAAGTAATTTTAATGAAAACAATTTTTCATTATTTGTTCGTATGTAAAAAAAAAGTGATGGAAAATAAAGGGAATCCGAGAAGATAATGAGGGAGGAGTGTACAAGAGGAGGAATGAAAATAATTTTTCTTTTATTTTGATAGGAAAATAATTTTTCGATCATTATAAGAAAAATTTTACTCTTGAGAAAAATAATTTTTACACTTACGAAACGGAGCCTAAGTGATTGAATTTAACATGAACATGGTAACCCAAGGTATTATCCCATAAAAAACAAGGGCTCAAACAGTAAACACAGTCCAACATTAGATTAAAAATGCAGAAACTAAAAGCCCAACATAAAGCCCAACATGGGCAAGACCGCAAGACGTAGCTTTCAGCAAATTCTATTATGGTCTCGGGATCATGGTTCTCATCATGGTCCCGGGCAAATGTTCATTTCCGAAACTAGAATTGTTCATCTCAACATGTAAAATGTTCATTTTCAAATGTAAATGTTCATATCTGAAAATGAACACTTCTATTTTCGGAAATGAACATTTCTACTTCCTCCGTTTTTTTTAGATGACCCACTTTGGGTTTTGTGGTTTTTGAGGCAAAATATTGGTGTAAGTGATTAGGTGAGTAGATTGGTAATTTAATAAAGTATGTGGGACCCATAGATGAGAGAGATAGAGAGAAAGAGATTGTGGACCCCAAAAAAGTAGAAAGTAAGTGGGATTATATGATAATTTATTGTGGTCCCCATGTCTTGGAAGGGAAAAAAATCAAAGTGGGATAACAATTTTCAAATTTCTTAAAATAGAAACTGTGTCATCTAATAAAAAACGGAGGAAATAGATTAAAAAATGAACATTTATCCGGGACTATAATAGACCAATTGGTAGCTTTCATCACCTACCCATAAAGTGAATTAGGGCCCATGCCTCATGACTTGTTGACCCCTCTCTAATCAAGTCAATCACAATTTCACATTATTAGCGAGGGTGCAATTTGCAAATGCGTCAAATTTTGAGTGGTTGGTGTGCGGGTCCCATCTGAAAATCTTAATAACTATAACTAAAACAATCATCATTAATATAAGTTTTTTCTCCCAAATGTATTACGGGTATTTTAATGTTTTTTAACATTACATTTATTTCATGAGCAATTTCCTAAATACACTTGTTTTATTATTGTCATTTTTTAATCATTGTTGTGCAAATACTTTTATTAACTCCATTTCTAAAACAAAATAAATTAAAAAAATTGATAGTTTATTATTTTTCAAATTTTAATTAAGATTTTACTACTAAAGCCTGGTTCTTTTAGCTGAGGTAGACTAAACAAAACTGAATTGAAAATGATTGAATTCGACTGAAGTTAGTTGAACTGAAGTGAGCTGAACTCAATAAGTGGGGTAAAGTAAGTTGAATTGAACAAAAGTGAGTTGAAGTAGCTGAAATATAAGTGAGTTGAAATAGCTGAACTAGGCTGAAGTTTGATGAAGTGGCTAAATTAAACTAATTTGAAATTAGCTAAATTGAACCAAACCAAAGAAATCGAGTGAACAGAAGTACCATAAAATTAAACTCAAAAGAAACATGATCAAACTCATATTATTTTTTTTAATTACAATTGAAAATCCGGACATTTGCTCTAGTATTATCTAGTTTCACCTATTTCATGACCACTTGGTACTTTGGTACTCCTATAATCCCAAACTTCTGATGCTTTTGATCTTTTGGAGTTTTGGTCTTTTAGACTATCCGTCATTGGAACTCGTTTTTGTAGAGCATAAAACATTTTTCATAAAAAATATTTTTTTTTCTTAATTTTACATTATTTGGTAGAGGGATCATGGGTATTTTAAACGAGGTAGATGGAGACCGAAAATGACTTGGTAAGGAGTTAAAAAAATCTTAAACTGTTGGATTTGCAAAAGAATGGGAACTCTCGATGTAGGAGTGAAAGAGGAAAATTTATGTGGATGACTTTCTGAAATAATCAATTTCCTGAATTAATGTTTAGCTTTAGGCCGATCATTTTATAAGAATAGGCTATATTGATTTATTGCATTATTTGGTATATAAGAAAATATAAAACCATTTTCGAGTGGAATTAATTTCCCTTGCACGCGTGAAACTATTTTATTTCTTCCAAAATTAAGGGAAAATTATTTCTTTTCATATATTCTACACTCGTTCTCATTAACACTTGCATCTTCTTCATTTTTCTATTTTTCTATTTTGGAGTGAGAACCACAATTAAAATACTAATTTTTCTCTTTTTATGTGGGAATCACAAATAAAATTATTTTTTCTACACCTATTTTATTAAAATATTTATCATAATACCTACTTTAATCCTTTTCCTATTTTTTGGCCTCCCCTTCACACCTCATCACCTTATCAAATTTGCCTCAAAAACCGCAATTTGGAAAGTGAAACACTTATTAAGAACGGAGGAAGTTTTTTTTTTTTAAACCTTATAACAAACTTTTTGAAACGAATGGAATAATTACAATCTTTTGAACTACTTGTAGTAGCTCAGTTTGCTCTAATCCGTAAGTTAAAATGAATTTTGGTTGCCCTTAAAGAAGCCATCACATTCATATAAATCATAAAGATGGCTTCCAAATCCAAATTGAAGAGTCAAAAATTTCCTACCAAAGGAGACCACAAAGGCACCAACTCCTCACCTACCTATACGCCCTCCATTATATATTCTCCAATCATCCTTCCTCATCTCAAGGAAATTCAAACAACCCTTCATCATCACAATTCAACAAAATCCCAACTTAAAGATCACCGATAACATCTTCTGTTAGATAATAATGGCAAGCAATGGCGTTTCGGAAGCAAGCATCAAATGGACAAGACAATTTCAGGCACCAAGAAGTTGGACACAAGAGTCTTCTTCAAAGTGACGCACTCTATCAGGTCTTTATTAGCTAGCTTACTCATATCCTCTTCTTTGTCATATTTTTTCACCTATTTTTCATTATTTACTTTTTATTGTTCACTAGATCGAAAATTCAGTTCAGTTCATTTCAGTTGATTTCAGTTAATGTAAACAGATCATTGGGTAAGTAGTGATTACTCCATAGTCAATATATTGGTAATGGTAATAATGGTGAATGGACCCAAGTGGTCCTAACTTCTTTTAACTTAGTGAACGACCAAACTTTTTAAATAAAACTGAGACATCTAATAAAAAACGAAAGAAGTATGAAGAGATTCTTTATATACGGAAGTATTACTTGGTATGGTTGGAAAATAGATCCCTAATTTGGTTGATAGTGCTTGGGAATGTTGTGAGTGTTAATTTGTAGTTGGTGTGGTGGTGTCATGGTAACACCTACAAATTAAACCAACAAATATAGCATGAAATTAAAATAACTGATTAAAAGTTTAATTTATTTTCATGTGATTTTGTAGTATATCTAGAGACAAGCGTATATAAAAAGAGCCAAAGTGCATGAAAGAACTCAGGGAGATTAACAGCAAAGCACCCATGGTAATTAGCTGAATTACTATTGTCGTCACAACTAATTAATTAATGCCGAGTAATTAATTAATGTTTATAAATTATTATTTATTTAATTTTTGCTTGAAATATAGGAACCTCATGAAACATCAGCTGATGAAGGGCAATTCTTGAACATGCTGATCAAGCTCATCAATGCAAGAACACTATGGAAATCGGTGTTTTTACTGGCTACTCCCTCTCGCTACCGCCCTCGCCTTCCCGAGGATGGGAAGGTATGTAATACCTTCATGTTGATCCTCGTGTTCTTCATGTATAATGAATTGAACAAAAGTGCGTCGAGTGTACGTGATTGAACTGAATTGAATTTATTAACGGGTTTTGTGTGTTATTATACATTAGGTTTGGGCCATGGATATCAACAGAGAAATATACGAAATAGGACTTCCGGTGATTGAAAAGGCTGGAGTTGGTCACAAGAGAATTCAAGGAAGGCCTGGCCTTACCCGTCTTGACAAATGATCCTAGATGTAAGTACCAATTTCTCATTAATATTAAATCCAAACTACTACCAACTAACTTACCAAGTATATCTAGGATTCGTTGTTTGACGGAAAACATTTTCCTGAAAAATGATTTTCCTCATTGTTTAGTTTCTTTGTTTGTTTTGAAAAGGTGGAAAATCATTTTCCTCAAAGGAGAAATGTCACTTTGGAAAAGGAAAATCATTTTCCTTTGTAGAGAAGAGATGCCACATTTTCCTCCAACTCTTACATCTCCTATTAATTCCCCACCCTTCCTTCATTTCTATTACATTTTTTCATTTTCTTCATGAGTTTTCCTCTAATCAAACAACAAAGGAAAACTTTTTTCCTAGAAAATGATTTTCCATGAAAATTGTTTTCCCTAGAAAATGATTTCCGATGAAAATTGTTTTCCTTCAAAACAAACGGAGCCTAAGTGTCAAATATAGGTTAACCAAAAACACCTATTACAAAATTTCTCATTCACATTTCACATGCTATAAATTGGATAATAACTTTCAACTGGTTGCTTGGTTAGTTGATCAGAACAAGTCGTGTATGTATAATATAATGTACGTCTATGGATGAATCAAAAATCGGCGAAAGACTAATTCAATCCCACCATGCATCAACAGGGGAAAAATCACGGATCATACGATTTCATATTCGTAGACGCAGACAAGACACTACATAAACTACACAAAGGCTAATAGATTTAGTCAGAGTGGGAGGGCTAATCGGGCCGACAACACGCTTGGAGTGGATCAGTGGTGGCCCCGCCGACGCTCCGCTAAGGAAGTAGTTAAGTATTCACAGACTTTGTGTTGGACTCAACAAATCGCTGGCTGCTGATCCTAGGATTGGATTTCCAGCTCCCTGTTGGCGACGGTATTACCCTGTGCCGCCGTATCAGCTGATCGTTCCCCCAAACTGCGTCGTTTTTATTGTTTGTCTCTTCTACTAATTAATCGGATGTACTATTGAGGAATCAATGCAAGGATTATCACATGTATTCAAATGCTGTGATAATGTCTAGTTTTTTAGTATTTTAAGAAAATGTAACAAATTATATTAATCAACAAGAACTTACAAACAAACATGAGTCTTCTCTTGAGATAGCCATGCACTCACACCCTTGGACATTTTATGTGATAATGTTAYGGAAATTCCTAGAAGTTGCGATTCATAAATCGCAGCTGTTGAATAATCACCTCTCAACAAGTTAGTGACATATCGAAAAGTAGTCAAATAACCTAATGTAGAATGTGATGCATACGTACAATAGTACATTTCATTTTTAAATATCATATTAATGTGGTGCGGAGTGTGCGTGTGGTCCGACAATGTGGGTGATCCGGAGCCCGACACTTACAAACAAACATAAGTCTTCTCTTGAGATAGCCATGCACTCTTTTCATACACCACTTAATTACTACATTTGAGATCAATTCAACACTCTTGAACTTTCAATGTGACAATGTGATAGGTCGTTTTACTACCAAAATAATACCTAAATACCTAACTAGTATAGTCGAGCAAGTAGGGTCGAATCACTCAGGAAGGACGAATTAAATCACAATTTTAAACCAAGTTCACTGTTACTAACGATAATAAGGTTGGAGTTTGTTTATCTAATTGGAACGCAAAATAAGAAGAGATGAAAATTCAATAATTAAAAACCTAGGGCTAGCTAGAAGGATCCACTATGCAACAATCACGATTCAAGTGACAATAATTAGGATGGGAATGAATTTGGGTAAACGGAATTAAACTGCTCTCACTAGTAAAATCCCACAATTGACTACAAAATTGGCTCTCGCGTTAAGTAATCAAAGACTCAATTGAAATTAATCGTACACTCAACTCGTAGCTCTAGCATCTAGAGACGAATGAATTAAACTTGCAAAGCTAGTTGGCCAAACTAAAATTACAATCACTACAAACCATAACAATCAAGTTTACCAAGACAAACCAAGTTGAAACCCTAAAAACTAACAAGAATCATGATTGTTGCATAGTTTCACTAAGTCCTAGAAGAAAATCTACTCACTATTCATAATTAAGTTAACAAAAGCAATAACAATATAAACCCTAGAATTCATGATTGAGAGATAGATAAATTGATACTAGCAATCAACAATAATAGAAATTTAAGCAATTAACAAAACAAGTAAAGAAGAAAA
>SNQN01011839.1:0-17744 GCA_008642245.1 Bassia scoparia | reverse complement strand
GTTGCATAAATTGAGATGCTAGCAAATTAAAGAGGTTGATTGGGGCCGGGGGATTCTTATAGGAGATGAGTCGTTGAGTTATCAACATACTCCAAACAATGTGCATTTTAAATTTGGTGCAATCAATGAGAGATCTTGTGGATAGGAAGAATTCAACAAGTAAACAGGATTAGTATCTTTAATTGGACTAGTAWATAGGTAATAAATCTATTGTTTGTTTAATTTTTCATCAMCCAATGGAAATTACACAAAAAGGAGTCCAATGGRTCAAAGAGAAAGATGGACAAGTAAAAGTGTGTAGCACTTATTTAATAACCACGGAAGAAGATTGGCGGGTGTGATTGTAACATGCAAAACGGTCAGTGTTGTCAAATTGTGTCAATTTGAGTCACTATATCGAATTTTGTTAATACCTATTAAAAACCATGCATTACAAGGGAATAAAAACTCGTGTTTTTTTAACTAAAAGTGATGCGAGTATTAAGAAGTGAACAAAGTTATATTTTGTGACTGTTTTTCGAATAAAAGAACATATGTAGTTATGGAATGGTTCTAACAAGGAGCATAAAAAAAACTAAAATGAACCTAATAATGCACACTAATTTAGTGTACACTTTGATTGTAATCAATTTGAACTTCACATTGTGAGCTTTTTAAGTTACAATAATGAAATTTATGCAATGTATATAACGGATTTTATTAATATAAAATCACTCCACAACTCTATATCGTGAGTTATTGAGTTTTATATAGATCGAGAGGGGAACAATATAGTGAATATAATTTGATGTTTTAACATGTGCGAAGACTGAATAATGATTTTTTTTTTGAGAAAATGTAAGTATATTAATAAAAAGAAAAGTGTACAAAGCAAAGACCAAAACAAACAACCCAACAAGGGAAGACAACAAGAAATAAAAAACTAGAAAGCAGAGGCATCAAAGTCAAACCCAAGACCACCTTCTAGGAAGGGTTTCAAGGGAAGACCCTATCATATGCAGCTTCCTAGCAAAAAAGCAACTAAGCTAAATGTTGGCTAAACCAAAGTCTATCTTGTCTAGAGAGTTTCTTAGGCATGACACCCTGAATTCTCTAATACACAAGAGTACTGACATTCTCTACTAATTTCCCAAGTCTCAAAATAGAATGTTGCCAAATAGCTTGATTACGTTGGTGCCAAATACTGTAAATCAGAGCAGACACACAGCTCCGTATAACTTGTCTCCTAAACTTATTACTCCCCATCTTCTGTTGCAGCCAAGCAGAACACAACTGAAGAGAACCAAAATCATCTATGATGTGCAGTTGTATTCAGAGAAGATTACGTAAGGGTTCGAGTATATATATAATTGAATACAAGGATGTCATAGTTTTTATCATGAGACCGAGCAAGGGGAGCAAGGGCTGTCCAGCTCTTGAAATGCCCATACTTAAGCAGTCTATCTTATTCTCTCATCTTCCCACATTACACTAAACAATAAACGAAAATTAGGAATATCTGAGTTATTCCGACCAGTATCTAAGAGATAAGGCTCATGTTTGAATAACAACGCATAGCCTTCAGAGCAGAGTAATACAGCATCTTCCATTTAGTGCCATCATACATGCTGAAAGTGTCCTTTTTACATGACAGAATATGCTCAGTACAATGCAGTAAGAATTAGCCTATAGTATGTCAGTCTTTACTCGAGATAGGTCTTATACCCCAGATGAACATAATGATCAGCCTTAGTAGCTTAATTGCCAAACCAGCTTACCTTAGCTGACTTGGTTTCAAGAAAGGCTATTCTTAAAACCAAGACCACATGCTGTTTCTTTTTAAACAAAGTCCCAAGCAATTGGAGAGGTTTACTAGAATTGATAGAATTATCCACAAATAGTTCTATCACAATCATCCTCTCAGAATCAACCTCAATTATTATAATTGAGGCCCAAATAATGAGAATAGTAAGTAACAAATTATGAAGACTAATAGACAGATTGAGCCTGTCTTACTGCATAAGAGAACTCGTCTATCGAGCAGATTATAGATCTTAGAAGTAATCTATTCAACCACGAATCCTTGCATCAACTTTTACATTCTTTTAGGAATTGATTGAATCTCAAGATATTATAATAGGAATTGAACTCCTACTGAACACTTGAGACAAACTAAGATTCTATTTAAATGAGAAGGATATTACAAGCATATAATGCAGATTGCCTGCATAGCAACAATTAGAGGAAGCTACAAAGGTGGTATAGTTATTAGATAAGGCATGACAGAGAGCTCTGTCCCATGACAAAAATCATTAAGTCATCTGCAAAAGCCAAGTGGTTCAGCTTGAGATTTTTACACTATAAATTAATTATAGCCAGGTTTAGCACTCACATGCTTGAGAAGTCGGGACAGATACTCTCTACAGATAACAAAAAAGCAATGGGGACATGGGGTCCTTGCTTAAACTCTTTTACCTTGAAAAAACCATGAAGCACACATTTGAACAAAAGAGAGTAACAAAGGAGAGAACACAAACCATTACCTAAGTGATGAATTGAGGAGGAAACTGTAACTCCTAAGCATCTCTTTCTAAGAAGAAACATGTGATGAATCATAAGCCTTGCGGATGATCTTGGCATGCAACTAGGAGGAGTAGCCTTTCGGTTTATACAACTCAACTAAGTCTGGACAATACTCACATGTGGACAATTTTCTACCTAGACCAAAACCAATATTGATTAGGCAGAAATGATGTCAGGCAACATAAGCTTCACCTAGAACAAAGCAAGCTTGGCAATACACCTTGTAAAGTATGCAACAAGCGATGGGCTAAAATCATATTGAATCAGGCCTAGCAACTTAGGAATGAGAGTCAACTTGGTAATTCACAGCATACCAACAACTTAGAGAAAAAAGAAATTATCTAAAGCAAGGAAAAATTCTTACCATATAAGACCAAGACTTTTTGATAGAAGTACTATCATACGTCCATCTAGACGTAGGTGATTAACACTGGAATGGAGAACAAAGCTGCTTCTATATCAATCAAAAACAAGTGAAAGGAGACTTGTGCTTGTGGAGCAGAAACAACAGGACCAAGTGAATGATATCTTTCTCTACTAATAGCTGAACCAACGCCAGGAAATCAAGAAGAAGATGATATTACTCACTAAAAGCCTTTGAACAAAAGGTATACTCTTCCTTAATACCCGCTCATTCATCATGGATAGAAAGGATTCTCTGTGATACTGTCTAACCTTTATACTTGATGGAAAACGGGTATTTCATCTCCTTGCGCAGCAAGTGACTTTAGATTTTGAGCAAAAAATCAAGTATCTCTTCGTTCTCCCTATACGCAAGTATTAGCCTTAAACTCCTGCTAGTAGAGAACAGGATCTTAGGATCACCCTGAACGCTTTTGATAAGATTCCAGTCGGCTTTAGCTGCTGATAGAATTGGGCTTCCACATCGAAAAAAAGGTCTTATTAATAAACTAGAGGAGCTTTGTATTAGGCTTTAAGCTCTTTGAAAAACGTAAACATGAGGGTCCTAAAACCTCATAAATCCCAGCAGTTTGAACAATTATCAAGGAACTAGAATGGCCACAATATCAAAAAATTTAAAGGGATCTCCCTGCTACGGTTGGTCGCCTTGTCACCAGAAGAAACTAGTAGGAATGGTCAAATTTAGTATGCCTCAGGATGATAATAACACATATGAGGACGATGGAAAAAATCGAACCAGCCTTTCATTTAACCAGCCTGCGCTATCCACCTACTTAGCACCTTAGAGTCCCAAGCTGTTATTAGTCAGGTAATATTACCCCCTTGTCGAGGGAACCTTAAGGCTGACAAAAATGACCACTATCTTGAAAATCTTACAACTTCCCAATAATATCACGTACATCATTATACATCAGAGAAGACAAATTGGGCGAGTTGAAAAAATCCCCAGGCCTCTGAAGTAGTGGTAGAGATATGAAAAAAGAAGACTATAAGCGTTCTTTCCTGACATCATTGAAAGCAATAAACAAATGGTATAGGAAAGGTAGTCTTATTGGCAGTACTGTACATGAGATGCAATTGAGTAGTGACTAAAAATAGGGGTCACTTGGAAAAAGAGATCACCAAACTGTTGAAATCCTGCTCCTTTATGGTAGGAAATTGAGTTGAGACCCAACCTGAAATGTTACACAGAACCCATCGAAATTTTCTTAATTAACTTTGTTTTTTGTGAGAACCAACAGAACTTTCTTCTGGCTCGAATGACTAAGAGCTTATTCCTTCTGATTACTAGGCCTATTAAGGGGCTTAACTGTTAGAAAAGATCTCTATCCATGTAGACTGAGAGAACAAGCATCGTGATGGTGAAACCACCATTTCCACCACGTGATCTACATTCCCAAAAGCAGAGAAGGGCATTAGAAGTTCATGGAGAACTGTCCACTTCGCCTCTAAATGATAGATACTCCTGCTTAACTAAGCTGAAATTAGAAGATATTCAGCAAACTATCCACAGGAGGTAAATCTGTCCTCACTGGAGCACTCACCAATTCCCTAGTAGGAGCACCATCAGTAACCCCCACTATAGGTAGCACATCAYGTGCACCAATAGAAACAACAGATGGAGTTGGGTCCACAGGAATAGGTGCCTTTGGCTTCCATATTTGTCCATCCCCTTTCCTCCTARAATGAGCCCCAAGATGTCCAAACATCCCACATTTCTCACACTTATGCGGCAACCAATCATACATAACCTTTTGCCGAGTATGCACACCACACTCATTCCAAAATGTAATAGAATCAGGAAACAGACCATTAAGTCTCATATCAACTAAAAATCTAGCATGACCCAGCCTATCCCTATTACTCGTAGCTTGAGCCGGCTTGATTGGAGTCCCAAGTGTGCCCAACAATTTTCCAAAGCAAGTCAGGCACCTGAACCCAAACAGGCACAGAAACATCTTCTGGGCAAGCAAGCTCCATGCCATCCCCTCATGGTTTCAGAATAACAGGCTTATGATCAAATAAAAGATGATGCATATTCAACGCTTTATGATGAGCTTTCGAATTAAGGAAACGAATCAAGAAAATACCCCGTTTCAACAAAATCACCTTATTCACATTTCCATCTCCCCACAATCGTTTTGCAAACCCTGGAACCATCCCTTGTTTCGGATTGGCCCCAATTACATACATCACAATACTCAAGTTCCAATAAGCTAACTCATTCGCAATGTCATCATGGGCAATACGAACCATATTATTATCAGTCACAGTAGCATGACAATGAATCAAATCAGTAGGTGAGGGATCCACCACACAATCAAGCTTAGGGTTAGGGACAACCACAGGAGACTTAGCCGACTCAACATCCATAACAYCAGCTTGCAATTCAGAATCAGGAACAMAACGTACCTGAGAGTGCACCAGAGAAGACTGAATAATGTTATTCGGATACATACGATGTATATAGTGAATTGTACAGTGAGTTATTGCATAAAACAATTGGTGTTTGAATAATATAACGTTTTTGCATCATATATACAATGAGTTTTTAAATAGGAAAATTTGGATATAAATGCCTAGTTTTGGGGTCAATTTGAAAATAAATACCTAGGTTTCATTTTATTTTATTTAAATACCTAGTTCGTATTTCTTTCTTGAATCAATGCCTAATAATCGAATCTCATTTCAAGATGTCGGAACCGCTTTGTACGCATTTAACATTGTTGCCGTGTTCCTAATAGGATTTTACCCTTTGAACCTCTTCCTCATTTTTTATTGCCCACGACACATTCATATTTCATCTTTCTTTTATCCTTTATTCTCACTTCATTCTTCCTTTCCCCCCTTTTCTACTGTGTAAGATTTACTTTTCCTCTTTATTTTTTGCTTTTCCAACAAAATTTCTCCACTTTAAATATGTAATGTTCCTAAATGCGGTGAATGTCTGGGTAGTAATTATTGTCGGTGCATGACATTGCATTGCCATGGGTGACAAAAGTAGGTAACGATGCAATTCCAATCCTTTTAGGAGCTCTTCTAGGTATTTGTTTAAAGTCTTTATCTTATTTTATCTTCTAATTTCGTGTATTTAAATGCTTAAAATTGTCAATTGCTTCTTTGAGTTATTATACTCAGTTATATGTGAACCGTAATTGCGATTTGTTCAAATTGTAATTGTTGGTTTGTTTTACTATTTATTTAGTGGTTACTACCTAATTTTTGTTAGTGTGAACATGTGGTTGGTGGTAAAAATGAGTTATTACCTAATGTAGAAAGCATTATGTTGGTGGGGGATGTTGATGGAAAATGATACATTCATTAGTGATTTTAATCAATCAAGGCTCTCAAAAGTTGTGATAGATAGGATGAAAGCACATGATGTTACCAAAACAATTTAGCTTGTGGATGATTCATGAGACTGTAAGGCAAATTGGGCAAGAGTTGTGATATGATTAGTGTGCTGATAGTGAGTTTGTTGGCAAGGAGGGATGTTAACAATACAGTAGTATAGGTAGTGAGACATACCAAAGCCCCTTACCCCAACAAAGTTTAGGCCATCAATGTGACGAAAGAGGTGGAGAAGACCATCAACTGGTAGCATGATGACCCTGATTTCTTCATATATGCTTATGAATCTAATGATGATAACAAAACTCCAATCAATGATTGTGTTCTGAACTCCCAAAAACAACCAACAAACCCGTCCTTCTTCGTCTTTCAACAAGTCATTAACTCCTAACACTTCCATCTTCCTAAGCCAAAAAACCAAACACAAAAGAAGAACCCCTGTTGCTAAGGTAACTGAGAGTATTTCTTTAGCTGGAAAAACTACAGAAGAAGGAAAAGAAGAAAAGTGTTAGAACATGTAGAGGAAGGAAGATAGATGAAGTGAAGGGTTTTCTCATTTCAATGTGTAAACTCTGACTGTGAGTATGAGGGTGAAGAAAGTGACTCAGATTTATCTGATATAGATGTTCCTTTGAGTGTGGGAAGAGGATAAGAGGGGAGGACTTAGTAGAGCATGAAGTTCAGGACAAGCTGTAGGTGGATATGATGAACCTGAGGCTCCAAAAGTTGATGTTATACAACAATTTGAGGAGGATGAATTCAATGGTGATGGTGTAAGTTGATGTTCTTTCAAACTCTGATGGGCTGGACAGTTTGAAGTGATCAGGCAAATGAGGTAGATTTCATCCCTCAGTTCAATGAAGTAAATGATTTTAAGAAACTAATTGAATTTGTCACATGGACTAGCTTCACAAAACATTTACCTTTTTAGGAAAGCAATTAGTTTCATTCAATTGAAAATAGGTATGACTACTATTTCTTACATAATGGGGCAGGTAGAGTAAGTGTTTATTGTAGATATCGATGTTCATGTCCATGGGATCTGAAACAAAGTAAATTGAGGAGAGTGTGACTGTGGTGCGTGATAACAATAAGTGCAGGAAAAATGAGGGGTGATTTGTCTAAGTTTCAAGCTAGAAACTATGAGGTTAACTCAACCTATGGGTTTCATCATTCTAGTAAAAAGGTGACCTCAGAATATTTGTCAAAAAGTATTTAGATGAGTGGTGGGGGATCCTCATTGTGAAGTTGAACAGGTTTATTGAGAAGTTACAAGGATTTAGGTGTCCACACATTAAACTTTAGAAAGCCTGGTTAGCTAGAGCAAGAGTAAAGGTAATTTTTATGGGGATTCTAGTGAAGAGTATGCTAGGGTTCATGATTATGCTGATGCTATTTTGAAGTTCAATCCTGGTTCCACAGCCATTGTTAGTGTTGATGGGATTGAGAATGGTTCCCCAAACTTCAAGAGGTTCTATGTTTGTTGAAGGCAATGAAAAGGATTCTTCAATGGGTGTACCTTTCGTTGGTGTCGTCGGGTGCCTTTTAAAGGAGCTTTTCCAAGTATTATATGAGCAATTGTAAAAGATGGTAACAATTAAATCTTCCGGTGGCATGGGCAATAGTTGAAACTGAAAACACCAGCAATTGGACTTGGTTTCTAGAGTTGTTGATTGCAGACATCAAGTTCCCTAATGGAAATGGACTAACTATAACGTCAGAAGGTAGAAAGTTGATGTTAAACAACTATTTTAATGTTTCTAACTTTTTATTCTTTTATTAAATCACTTTAATCACCTATAATGTGCAGGGTCTTTTAGAGGCCTGGATAATGTTTTTCCACAAGTTGAGATGAGGTTTTGTGCCAGAAATATTTGGGCCAACTTAAAGTTGAAGTTTAGTGTTCAAGCATTCAAAGGACCATTTGGCAGCATGTAGGACATCTACCAAAGTTGGATTAAATGAGCAAATGGCCATAATCAAGTCCTTAAATGAGGAAGCATGTACATGGCTTCAGAAGATCCCAACAAAAACACTGGCTAGACATGCTTTCCCAACTCAAAGTAAGTCCAATATGCCCTTAACAATCATTGTGAGACATTTAATGCTGTCATTAGAAATGCCCAGGGGATAAGCCCATTATAACATGCCTAGAGGCTTGAGTGGATTAGAAGATATGTGATGAAGAGAAACACAGAAAGATATAATGCAATAGAAAAATGGAGGGAAAATTTATGCCATATGTTGGTAGATTACTAGSATGYGTGCAAGAAGGTGCGAAGAACTGTGAAACCTAATAGAATTGATGTCTAGGAAGTTGACACAAACAATGATAGGTTTGTTGTTAACRTGAAAGATGAAACTTGCACATGTAATAAGTGGAATTTGAGAGGGATACCATGCACCCATGCTTATGCATGTTTCCTGAAGAAAAGTGTTAGGCCAGAAGATTATGTTCATGTTTTCTACACAAAAGAGAAATATTTGGCTGCATACACCCCCTTCATAAACCCAATGCCTGGAATGAAGTTTTGGGACAAGGTTGACCAAATTAAACCACTTTGGCCTTCGGTTAGGCCAATGCCAGGAAGGCCATCTGACAAGAAAAGGAAAAAAGGAAGTAGGGGAGGTGGCAGATAACTTAGAGAAACAGGGGAAGAAACCAAGAAATGCTCTAYATGTCAACAACCTAGTCAGAAAAACAACAAGTGCAAGAACGAGCCAATGTAAAAGGAGAAAAAAGAAACTGGGTAGACCCCCAACAACAAATAACCCTTGGTTGACAATGACAGACAAAAGAAGAGGGCTAYAACAACAAAGGTTTGTGTTACAGTCTCCAAATAAAATTGCAAATTGTCTTTATGTCTTTCAAAGTATAACTAATACATTTCATTTCAGGGATATGTTGCACCAAGTCAAACACAACAAACCACAACTAAACAGAGGCAACCAACCACTACTACAACTCCAACAACAATGCAGTTGTTTCATATTGCCCCTTGCAAGAAAGTCAAACAGACTCCAATGTTGGCTTCTCCAAATKAAAGYKAAGCTCCAAGAAAATGGTAAACCCAAGCTGCCAACCACTTCAAAGGCAAAGAAGAAAGCTTAACTTCATCTCATGTGATGCTGGATGTACTTTTGCAAACAATTTCATCCAKCTTTATGTAACYTTTTAGCTACTCAAGTGTTGACCTTAGTAGATGTACTTTTGAAGTRGCCAAATGTGTCAWTTTGCACACTATTTGTTACAGTGTGTTACTTAACTATGCTATATTTTGGAAATTAAATGCATTGCTGAGACTTTAATTTAAAATCATTTAACTTCTTTCATTAATAACAAAATACGTACATCATCATTAACATTTACTTACATAATCAGTATCAACATCATCTACCTTAAATGGAACAAAAAAAAGTAATTTGCAATTGTACTTTAGACATCGAAGATCCTCAATCATCGAGTCCGTTTACAGTGGACGAACACATATGCATCTCACCTCCATTCCAACAAGATTAACCTTAATAACATGAAAACGAAAACACACTAATCAACAAAGACTTTAAATTCAACAGTAGAAAATGCTAAAAAATAAACAACAATTAAATTAAACCCAGGAAAAATAAATCACAAAAAGAAATGAAAGAAATTAAAACTTAAAATCTGAAGGACATAAGGGGAGAAAAAAAAGAGACTAATGGAGATTAATGAGGAAGAAGAAGATAGAGGAGTTATGAGGGAGTCGTGGGATGAAATGAAGGGGAATAGGTGGGTATTAATAGAGATAGAAGGGGGCCCACACTATATAACGGATTAGTGGAGTTTTAATGGAAAAACAGTTAGTAGGTATTAATTCAAGAAAGAAATAGAAAAATTAGGTATTTAAATAAAATAAAATGAAATCTAGATATTTATTATCAAATTTTTCCTTCTTTTTATAATAATATTAACTTATTCAATAATGACTCATATTTTGACTTGATTGCACACCAATGCACTGGGCAAATTGGTTCCTTGACGTTAGGAGATGAAATTTGAAGGAACGTCAATGCAAAACTTGTGTAGATTAAAAAAAAACAAATTACGTATGTATAAGAAGGGATATTATATATATACTCCAAAGCTAATTACTTGGTACATATTTTGTGTTTCTTTTCCTAGTTATTTTCCCATCGAGAAGTTCTTCCTTTTACTGTATGGAGAAACAATGCTTTTTAATCTATCATCGGAATTCAATTATAATCATCTTAATTAATTTTTTTAACATCTACTTCTCACGACCTAATGATATGCACCCCACATTTAGTGTATATAAATTATAAGTAATATCTTGTGCACCTCCATTTTCTCTAAAAACATTTAAGTGTCAAAGCAAGAAGTGGTGAAACTTATTTAGGGATAAGAGATTTTAATTTGGTTATTTTCTTTCTTGGATGTATTTTTGTTTTGTTTTTTGTAGGAATTATCGGGCAACTCAATCTGCAATATGATATTGGGAGATTCAAGGGATTTTATTGGATATTTGGATGATTGATCCAAAGTTTTGGATATATTGGAGTGGTTACCTAGGCAAAAAGATTCACCAAACATTGCTAGGTAGAGAATAATGAAGTATATTGTTCAAAGGGAGAGGCGAGTGTGTGTGGAAATTTAAAATGTATGCCATGTGATTAGACCCGGCCAATATTGCATGCGTCATCATAATTCGCTAAACGATACATGCAATAGAGTTATCAAAGCATTAGAAAAAGTGGTGAATAATTACACAATGTTCCATGAATCCCTCAATAATAGATTAAATTATTCCTCATCATAAATCTTTAGCTACTTTTAGGTGTAATTGAATTAATTAATAATCCGTCAATATCATTGTTTATAATTCTTCGTTTCTTTTAGGTCATAGAGTTGTTAACGCTGCATCTTCTTATTTCTGCCCATGCCCCCACAAAAAAACTCATCATGTTTTTGGTCAATTTTACAAAATAAATATAGTATAAATAGGAAAAGTATTATTTTTTGTCATTTATTTTTTTTTTCAATCATCTAATAGAGTATGTTAATATGGATGTATTAACTTCATATCATTCCATTCTAGTACTTCCCGTATTCATCTTTCATGCACAACAAAAATTGTGTAATTTATTAGAAATGAGAATAATGCTCAAAGT
The DNA here is from genome assembly GCA_008642245.1 of Bassia scoparia. NCBI lineage: Eukaryota > Viridiplantae > Streptophyta > Magnoliopsida > Caryophyllales > Amaranthaceae > Bassia > Bassia scoparia. The sequence continues at coordinate 6,239 of SNQN01011839.1, read as the reverse complement.
AGAGAAAATGATGCTACTCTGAGCCAAGGCTCAACAATAAATATATTGTTGAGTTTTTTTTAAAACATTTTGTAATTACAATTTTAACTATATCTTAAAATTTCATATTTATAGGTTCTGTTGCTTGGTCTTTATGTTTGTAAGATATCATTTTCTTTGTTAGCTTTTCTTTTTTTTTTATTGTATCTTTTTTTATGCAATAGTATATTACAATCCTTATTTAATTGTTTGTACAAGCTTTATTTATTGAAGGAGTGTGTTTTATGTGTTTTTTTTGAGTTGCAAAATTGAATAATGAGATGTATAATTTTATGACTATATTTGTCACATTTTTACTCTTTTATTATATTGGTTGATCGTGTAATAATTTTTTATTAAATGGGTATTTATGGAATGTCAACTAGGGGGGTATCACTCATTGATTCCTCTTCCCTTTCACTTATAGTCACTATCAGAGATTAAGAGACCGCACACACAGCTAAATTATGTATACACCTCTCAATATTGTCAATATACAAATACCCTCTCTCTACAGTTATCATAAGATTCAAAAACATATTTCTTTTCTTTTCCGAATTTAATGGAAATTTGGAAAAGGTCTGGACTCTTGCGTAAAATGTAGAAATTTGGTGTTTGTGAGGTATAAATGACTTTTATTACCTCTTAACTAATTATGAGGGAATCTATAAGCCAAGGGAGGGAGCAATGGTGTCTCCCGCTTGCGAAATAGTCCTTTTTTTAACCTTAACTTCTTATAAATACAATATACTGAAAATACTTTTAATGCTTTTACTTCCTAATTTACAGTTTTTGTGGTAATAAGGAAACTTTCACACAATTATGCATAAATGGGAAATTTTGTTTTAGAACAAAAATCACACACTAATTAAATAAATTTTCAATCAATTACAAACCAAAAATTCCATAATCATTTTATTCTAACTATTAAACATTAAATTGGCAATAACATATATTTTCATCTTTTTGGCAACAAAATTTCATAATTGTGTTATATACAATTGAGGTATGTATATAATCAACTAATTAAATATTATAATAATTAGTTAAAAAATTTTCACCACTGCATGCGGTGCATAAGAGCTAGGTGAGGAATATAGGAAAGGAGGCAACTACAACTTCTAATTAGTAAGGGTAGATATGTCTGTTAGTGGACTACAAAAAGTCCATTAGAAAGAAAATGAAAGTTTCCATAATATGTACTTCCTTAATGGAAAAGTTCAGTAAATTGGAAACAAAGGAAGTATTTTTTTTGCGGAAATTCTATATGGGTAAGTATCAGTGGTCTGTTTTTTTTTTTCTATCGGCGGTGAAACTACATACACGTGGCCTGAGGTTTTCTACAATTACACATGCGTAGCCTCGAGGTTTTGTTTTACATATGGTGACAACCAAAGTCTTAAACCGTAACCCATTCACACGGACCTCGCTCTCATCTTTCTCTACCCCGCTTGACTCTGTCGCCAATCAGAGGCGGGAAGCACACCTCTCCGACCACCTTCAATTGGTTCCCGGTCGCGAGCACCACGGATCCCCATCATTTGCAATCCCACACCTCTTTACGCCAGTGCACATGCATAGGAGTACTCCCCTGCGGTGTGGCCTCTTGCCCTCACACTTTAGTCTGTCCTCATTACCTCCCATCGAGCTGACGCACCACACACTAGCAGTAGCCCTTCTTCACACCCGGAAGAATATAGCGAGGTGTTTTTCCTCTAGATTGGGCGGTATATTGCTCAGAAATTCCTGGTCGAGTTATAGGTGAATTTTGGTGGTGTTCAATTCTTTTTGATTAAAATCGAATTCAAAATCCCAACAAATCGAATAGGTTGGGGGGTATGATTTGAATTAAATTGTGGGGGGTTTTGGGTTTTAGGGGATACTTGGTTATCGGACGGGTGGATGGGTGGGCGTGCTGTGGGTGAGGGTTGTCAGCGACAGGGAGAGAATAACAGAGGATGTGTTGGGTGGTGTACGGGTGTTGCCGCAGGGGGCTGGTATCTGTGGTACTGTGGTGGTGGGGCCTGCTTGCAGTGGTGGTGGAGGTTTGCACAACGGTGACGTTGTTGAGATATTGGGAGTTGGAATGGTTGAAGGGGAGGAGGTTGTGAAAATAGGTTAGGAAAGTTGGATTTAAGTATTTGGAAGATGACCATAATGTAATAATAAAGAAACACTGAGACATATGGTGTGTAATTTAAACAAACCCATGGGTCAGGTGTCAGACTAAAAATTCTGTGAAGAATAAAAAAAATTAGCCAATTTATGCCCATACTTGGGGTCTTCAAGAAATAGATAAAATAAACAACCAAACACGGACTGATGCTATCCATATATAATAGATTTTCAATGCCATCTTGAGTGATTATTCAATTAAAAAATCTAGGGATAAAAACACCCTCTTAACTAAATAAACAATAACCCTATTTATCTCAACTCTCCCACTCACATAATCTTGATGATTAATCCTTATCAATTCCTCCCTCGTAGTATATTGTTCTGAGCAATATTCGTGGTTATCTCCTTTTGTTTAATTTCACTTTTAAAGTTATATTATAACAATAATGGTTTTGTAATAGTCCTCTATTTTTGTCTGCGAAAGGAGTTTCATTTCCGTGTTTAATTTTTATAATTACCTATAAACTAAAGGAGTTAGTTTAACATTCACCTCTATCTTTTTCGCATAATATCATGTATTGAACTAACTGAATTTTATTAACGGATTATATAATGTTTAGTGTTATTTTGCATGCCTTCTGTACTTTTTTCTACTCGATAAGTAACTTTAAACCTACAAATTTATATTACTAGTCAGTAAGCTCCCCTCTAGCATATCGCTCTCTCGTTAAATTTAGCACCTCAATGAACCTAACAGTATACTTACCATGGTATTGTTACAGCTTCAAGTAAGCTCGCCTTGAATACCTTAGAATTTATAGATACCCGTGCTACACAACGTAAGAAAATGAACTCTAGATAGGGAATGTAGAGGACAATTAAGTAGTGTAGAATAAATTGAAGCTTAGGACAAATAAGATGAAAAGGATATAAAAGCCTTCCATTAAAATAGTAACTGAAGTGTTGAGACTACAAATTTATTCCAGGAGGAAATGCATTAACCTCCCATGTTCACATAATTGGAAAAAGACTAGTAAACAAGCTATTGATTCCAATGAGGATCGGATGAACTACACTACTGATATACTCGCATGCTGTTGCTAAAGTAAGCTATGCTAAACTTATACTTGGTACTAAGCCAAGTGCGGTAAAGGAAAGCAGTAAAATCGCGAAAAGAAAGATAGATTTGTTTGATTGTTGTTGTTTCATTGATTTCCAACTTCATCTATTTATAGACGCCTTTAAGTAAAAAAGGATAGGGGGACAGTTATGACGGGTTTCTCTTGCAGCGCGTCCACGTTATTGTGGCAACCCTCTAATGCATTTGAATTTTCCTTTCGCCTTCATATTTCTTACGCTTAAATTTGCTAGTTAACTTTGATGGGCCTTGTTCACATGGGTCATCCGATTCTGTCTTATCATTCTTAGACCGACAATCTCTCGTTGAGATGTTGTCCTTCGATCAATATTAGTCAAACTCCGACTTGTGTCCTCTATTTTGTTAATCAAAGTCAACCAGAAATTATAGTGTCCCTTACTAAATTGAACCGTATCAACCACATATTGCCACATCACTGTAACTTACCCTCTCATTATAGCATACGGCCACATCCACAATTACGCATAGGTCTCCACTAATTGAAGAGGTGAATATCGAGCACTACCTCCAAGGCCTGGGAATGAATCACGCACTTTGGAAACAATGCAGTGAAAACTGATACATAACGCATGTGTGAGAATACTATTCTAAATATAACTCATGCACACTTGCATTATTAATACTATAACAACGAGACATGAACTAATTTAGTAATGTTATAATCTTGTAACTTCATTTTACAATAAGGGTGACGATAGTCAGTTCTTATTGATTAGAGCGATTAAACATCATTGTATTGGCCACTCTCAAAATCCAAGAATATATTAGTCAATTTTCACTTTTGATGTGAAACACCTACAACTTAGAGAAATGTATATAACAATAAATTGGTACATTTTTACCCCCCGATGTACACATCATACTACAAGTACCGTCATTTGCGCTGACACAAGATGACGCCACGTAGTAGCCTTACCCGGACTTTGTCCCATATAATTCAACGAAGAGTTTGGCATTGATTAAACACTGTTATAATTGTACTTTATTAGTGAAAAATATTATTTCCATTTTCAATCTAGACGAAACACTTTTAGATATCACTAAAATCATAATGACTAATTGTTTTGTTGATAAACAACTTAATCATCCCAATCGTGACAAAAAATTTGACAAGAGTATACTTTAATAATACCCACCTGCCTACTAACACCCGTTCAACTAAACAAACCATATAAAGAAGCAACAAAAGACTTACACAACATCACATCAGCACACACATACACCACAGACTACATGCACAACAGACACACACACACACACACACACCATAGACAGACCTCTTACTCTAAAATCACCGACAAGGTACTGAGCAATACTTCTAACATTTACGATCCAAATGCTCTCATGATCATGATCTTGGTGGGGCAATTAACTCCAATTCCATATTTGCGCCATCCTGATGTACTCGTCTCCATAACTGACAAAACTTGTTAACAGACCGTTATAATGGTTTTAGACTTTTTTTTATCATCTACAGGCGGGTTGGATGTGTTAAGGATCGTTCTATGTTAGTCATGGGACGCTTCATTCGACACTCGGAACCGACATGTTCGGAAAACGTAGCAACAAACTCTAGTGGCATGGACTGTTTTTTCTTTTGCAGTATAGGGTGGCTGAGCTGAGTGTGACGATATCGGTGCATGTGCTACGTATTGGACTTATATTTGCATACTTTAAAAGAGTCATGTCGAGCTGTGTAACAGTCCTTTCATAGCAAGGTGATCATTCCTTAAGCGTTGCGTCTTTGAAAATAAATAAAGGAGAAAAGCGAACTTTTGGGCGTTCTTGCATTTTCATTTTGAGTCAAGTCAATAAGCAGGAATGCTTCACTATTAGGCCATGCATCGAGTCTAGTTAAGGAAGCCAAGTCTTGGCACATTTTCTTAAAAGTCGAGTCTAATGCACTCTCTTGTAGGATAGCGTCATCTCACAACTGCAGCCTCGTAGGTCGGCAAGGCTATCTCGTGAGACCACTAAAACATATTCATGTTTTCAAAGGAACGTTCAGCTACCTCAAGTCTAGGTCCTTCAATTCTCAACATCAACAAATGGGTGAAGAAAGCAACATGCCCGTGTCATGGCCAAAATGCCAAGTACAATCAAGGCCTTGCAAGACAAGATGCTATATAGAGAAAGACCCTCCAAGAGCACCGTGAAACAACATGAAAAGATGATTATGAGAAACATAAAGAATGCCTACTTCGAACACTGAACTCAAGGATATCTTACAAAATCCACGAAATGTTTTCCTACAACAGACTTGCTAAATTCAACCGAACGATGACCTAGGTCCTAGGCATAGAGATTTTAGGGCCACCATGTCAATTAATGTGATCGATATTACTTTCATTCCTAGGTGTTCCACATTTCCACCCGAAAGTGTGCAGATGGTTCTTCTCTCTCGCTGACAGGATGTGACTATTTGGAAGACATAACTCAGCATTCATAGACGGCAATTACAAAACGCACATTTTAAGTTTTGAACGCTCACTAGGGAACTGAATCCTCAATAAGAGGGATAAAGAAGGCTTCACTACCTATCTTACATAATGGAAGGAAACATCAACCCAAATGATTCGTCTCCCAAAGAAAAAGAGATGGTGAAAATCTTCATCGCAACAATCTCCATCCTAAGTATTTGCACCCATCTTCGGTATTTAGGTTTGGGGAAAATTTTCATTAAGGTCTATCCACATTCGGCATCGGATTGGGATTGACCTCCCTAAAAGAAGGGTGAAAGAACACATATAGAATGTTAGCAATATTAAGCAACATGCCTCAATCGATCGTCTCAAACGCATTCAACACTCCGCTTTAGATGTCCACCCAGCATTTGATCGTCATTGTGGCTAGAGTTCCTGATCACTCCAATTGGTCTCCAGTTGATCCTTTATTGAGAAAGGTTCCAAAAAGGGATGTCAAAGCTACAGTAATCAGCAAACGA
>SNQN01011837.1:0-17746 GCA_008642245.1 Bassia scoparia | reverse complement strand
ACTAGAATGCCACCCGATGTGCTCATGGGCAAAACCTCCAAGATTAAGGGCAATCAATATACTATTGATTGACTTAACACCCCTAATGGGTCTTAAGCCAATCAAATTTAAGGATCATTTAATCTCGGACCTTTCGCRCAACAATTATTGAATGAAAGGATTCAGAAAATCCCTATTTTAAGGGCGATTTGCTGCTCCAAAAATTTTGTGGCAACCATGGGCATACCTAAACATGCTAAAATAGGCATTCAAAATCAAGGAAAATTTTTTGCAACTTCGAATCGGTTCCTGTCAAATCTATTGAAGACACCAAAAAAGAGTGACTCGTCAGTCTTAAGACCAACYAAAACATCACTCGACCAAAATATTCAACAGAGCATACTGGGTATTAAGTTCTACAAAGGCTAAAAATATTCAAGTTACAAAAGGATTGATCCTACAACATTGGATTACATCAGACGGAGGCTCCTTCCGTTTCAACAACTTCACCATCCTTTGGCTGGCCCTCAACTTCCCCATCCTTGGACTGCTCGTTGTCATTCTTCTCTTCATCCTGCGGCTGATCAGCCTCAGGCTTCGAACCAACTTTATCTTCTTCGTTCTCTTTTTCTGACCTAGAGCCTGACTCGGAAGAACCGTCTTCAGACGAGCAYGAGGACTCGACTTCTAGGGAGTTGCACTTGTATTCGGCAGGAGGGAGATCAYCAATAGTTTGTCCGGCTTTTTGTGCAGCAGCCTTTGCAGCAYCATGTCCAMCCTCATCAATCTGGCAATCGATCCTCTCTTCCAAGCACATCAGGTTCATTTGCTTGCGAAGGTCGGCCCAGGCCAGACGAACCATCTTCCTCATGTCTCTGAAGCCTTGGACTRTAGCTGATCAGGTGGCCTTTTTAASTTCATCAATWTGCAAGGATAAGGCGCTGACCTGGCCTTTAGTAGTCGCTGCCCTTGTCTCGGCATTTGAAGCCCTGGTTTCTTTGTCGACCAAGTCCTGCTAGATCTGTGCTTTGAAGTCGTTGACCTGTTTGTCAATCTCCTATTTGAAAGGCGACTGCTACTTTTCTTTGATCCCCTCGYCAACTTTGGCTTCTATCTCATCATCGAGGTCCTTCTTCGCCTYTGAAAGAGCCTCGTTCTTCTTTTTGAGAGCCTAGTTGTAGGAATGGTTGAGCGAGTGGAGACGAGTGGCTAGCATGTCTTGAGCATATTGCCTCTCGGCAACGATACATTCAGTCTGCTCCTRGATATAAGCCATGGCTATATCCATAGCTGCGAACCCCCTCTTTGKCTCTCGTTTGTCGCTCCCTGCCTATTTGACAAACGAGTCCAATCTGGCCAACCCATGTAAAAAGGAAGATGAATATTAAAATTATTACAAGGTGATAAAATGAGAAAGGCGGGTAAGGAAGAAATGCTACCTCAACAAACATGCCAAAGAACGGAACAACATGTCCTTTCTCACAGCAAGTAAGGGTTTCTCGGTAAGCCTTGGGGATCATCCCTGTCACCTAGGAGATCATGCTCTGCCTCTCTTTCCTACTGATTTTTTTGTATCTCCCAAGGAAGACTCGCCTTCCTCAGTCAGGTAGTTCCTCATATGCTTCTCGTCTTCCTGTAACTCTCTCTAGATTGCATCTACGCCGTCGAAAGAATCTTTGAATCCCTTAGTCAGATCAAAGTCAGGAATCTTTCCCCCATCTGATAGGTTCGATTGCCTTTTCGGGTTTTGCATTAAGGAAGAGTAGGGTCCATAGACGGTTGGCGTCAAAAGCCGCCAAATCCATCTCGTCACAAAGAATTGAAGAGTTTTGAATTCTACAAAGGAATAAGATACAGTCTTATAGCTAACCTCCTGAAGCCTTTTAGGATCATTGTCGCTGTCATCATCACCACTCATCTACTACCAGAGGCTGCTTCCCCTCCCGACGTCCAGATCTTGGGGTTCCGACTGGTCGTCTCCTCGACCTTGAAACCTTCCAACATAAGCTGAATAGCCGAATTTCCTACAGACTGTTCAACAGCGCCTGGAGAAGCACAGATGAATGCCTTCTCTTCTTCTTCTACTTCCGACGAGCTTCTTCAAATCTCTCAGAGCCTCAACTGCAGTGTTAGTTTTGACAGGCGGAATCCCGAGAATCGTACGAGTCCAATTAGACTCAGTCCCGACGCTTATACCTCGTCAACAGCCGCACAGTCGTGCAGTTGATTCTCTTCCGTGGTTTTTTGACTTGTGAGACCTCGGCTCTCCCCAGCCAACGGATCCCTTCCTTTCGTTTGACAACGGAGTAAGATGTTTTCTCTTTCGTCTTTGGGTTATCCTGACCCTCGGCCTTCTTAGGCTCTTTTGAAACTCTTCTTCGAAGAACCCTCAGCCTGTCGGACTTCTCTTTCGTCGCCTTCGATGGTTTTTATGAAAGAAAACATTTAGAGTATGATAATGGTCCACATGTCGACTCAACCTATTCGACTTATAAAAAGTTAGGTCGAGTAAGAGGGGTATATCACCAAGGGAGACTAATGCCTTTGTGAATACCCAACCATCTATTCAACTGACCTGAAAGGGATCGAATCAACATACGATTTGACCTCCTCTTTTCGACTTGCCATAGTTAGTCGAATGTGGATTGATATAACAACAAGGTAGACTTCGATTCGACTGAAGTTTCTTCCTTTGTGTGATACCCAAACTCCCTACTCGACTGACCTTCAAAGGAGTCGAATCACATACGATTCGACCTCCTCTTCTCGACTTACATAGTTGGGCGAATGAGGAAGTTGTTATATAAACACAAGTTAAGACTTCGATTCGACTGAAGTTTCTTCCTTTGTGTGATACCCAACTCCCCTACTCGACTGACCTTAAAGGGAGACGAATCACATACGATTTGACCTCCTCTTTTCGACTTGCATAGTTAGGTCGAATGTGGAGTTGTATTATAACAAAGTAAGACTTCGATTCGACTAAAGTTCTTCTTTGTGTGATACTCCACCCACTCCCTACTCGAACTGACCTTCAAAGGAGTCGAATACATACGATTCGACCTCCTCTTCTTGAGCTTTGGGTTCAAATTTTGTATATAACACAAGCTAAGACTTCAATTCGAATGAAGTTTCTTCCTTTGTGTGATACCCAACTCCCTACTCGACTGACCTTCAAGGGAGTCGAATCACATACGATTCGACCTCCTCTTCTCAACTTACATAGTTGGGTCGAATAAGGAGTTATAWATAACACAAGGTAAGACTTCGATTCGACTAAAGTTTCTTCCTTTGTGTGATATCCAACTCCCTACTCGACTGATCTTCAGAGGAGTCGAATCACATACTATTCGACCTCCCCCTTTCGACTTACATAGTTAGGTCGAATAAGGAGTTGTATATAACACAAGGGACACTTCGATTCGACTGAAGTTTTTCCCCTTGTGTTATACCCAACTACCTACTCGACTAACCTCAAGAGAGTCGAATCACATATGATTCGACCTCCCCCTTTCGACTTGCATAGTTAGGTCGAATAAGGAGATTGAAATATAACACAAAGGAGACTTCGATWAGATTGAAGTTTCTTCCTTTGTGTGATATACCTACCTATCCGACTTCTTATCAAGATACTCAAAAAGAAAAACGACAGAAGAAATACCTTGCTTTCTTTTTCCTTGTCCTCCTTGGACTTCAGACGGTACTCCTTCAGTTCTGCGTAATATGCTGTCTCGTCCATGCCTTTCTGATGATCCGGTAGKTTTTTCCTTGCGATGTCTGAAAAAATAGAAAAAATAAAATATCMGATCAGAAACAAAGCAAGCTGTAGARAAAACTTTGAGTCCCGAATGCTACAACGTCTACCTCTCGCCCCATCATTCACTCCCACTAACTGATAGGCCTCCATAAACAATGGATCCCTATACCAATGATGAAGCGGGAGCCATATTCGAGGAAGCATTTCTGGCTTGGGCTTCTTGTTCTTACCAGATACTTGCTAGTATTCCTTCGGGARAATGTGTGAGCCATCCTTTTCRCCAAAGGGCATTTGATCTTTCTCTTCGATGGTCATCAAAGGAAGACTGCRGGCATCTACATGTCCTACATACTTCGGGGAAGTGTTCATCTGATTAAGGACGTTGTGAGCAGTACGTTTCTCTTGCTCGTCGAATGTGTCGAAATCGATTTTCTGGAAAWAAAAGAATTCGATSTTCCAGGGKCTTGCCTTGTTTGGCTTGTCATAAACCGTCATCTTCCCTGGTTCATTACTTAGCCGACACCAGCCCCATTTGTAGCCCTGGGTGACCTTGCACAACTGGTGAAGGCGAAAGAATACATTCACCGACNCTTGCCTTGTTTGGCTTGTCATAAACCGTCATCTTCCCTGGTTCATTACTTAGCCGACACCAGCCCCATTTGTAGCCCTGGGTGACCTTGCACAACTGGTGAAGGCGAAAGAATACATTCACCGACYGTTCCCAGTTTTTAACGGCACAAGCTGCTACATAGTTAAGAATYTGAAGAAAGGAGTTGGGTGTGAGTTTGCAGATCCCAATCTCGTAAGTTCTCAAGATTTTACTYATAAAACTGTTAAGGGGGGGACGAACCCCATAGTCCATCACTTCTAAATACAGAGGGTAGTAACCAAACAGAGTGTCGAGTACTGATCTACCCACTTTGGGAACTAAGAATTTCGGCCTTGGAGGAAGCTGGAAATTGTGGCGTAAGGTCAAGGACATATCTCGAAGTTTCCTATAAGACCTAGTGGAAATCAACATATTTTCAAGCGTCTCCTCGCCCTTTGGAACATACCATTCGACCAGCTTGGGGTTCCCCTCTCCATCAAGGGATTCGCCCTCYTCATCTTCATCRGAKCTCCTGATGGGAGACTCCTTCGAGGAGCTTTTTCCATCACTAGACGAGTTGTCGCTCTTCGACGATTCGCTGGTACTAKTAAAGTCACTATCGAACTCTTTTGAGGGGCCAGTAGCCTCCGACACATWTCTCATGGTTTCTTGATCGTCGAAATCCATGTCTTCAAATTCCCCAGAAGATGAGASCACCTGACRAGACGGACCAGTGTCCACCCCCTCCTCGTCCTCCAAGTTCTTTAAACTAGAGTGGSCCTCAGCCTCTGGAGGAGGTTCCGTCTCACTCGCTCTACATGGGACCAGGTCCGATTCACTGACCAAGATGGTGACATTTTCACCAGAAGGAAGACGAACAGTCTGCTTCGTTCTTGCCGTCACCGGATCTACAATCTGCATGAGGCAAGAACYTCGAATAAGGGKCAGGCAGTGCATAAGCACTCAATGTTTCGATGTTMGACTAGGTTTAGCCACACCCCCAACACCCATCTCAAAGGGCATCATGCTTTCGATGGGCGAACGTATTCATGACAATCGCAATTAAAAATCAAAGAAGGAAAAGTGCAAGGTTAGAGAAGTTACCTGGATAAACGAAAACCACTTGCGGGACTGGAGAATTGCTTTGGGCTGCTACGTAATGGGCTCGTCGAACTCTCAGAAGGGGAGGTTGAATGCGGCGCAGTGAAAATACAAAGCTTTTAGAGAGAGAAAGAAGAGAGAAGGTAGAGAGGGTAAAAAATTATTACCTGTGCTACAGGTCATTTACCTCTCCAAACCGGATACAATGGTTCGAATTCCACAAAAAAAAAAAAATTAATTAAATCGGGTCAAATTTGCCCTTTGACCCAATTTAAGGGGCAAATGATGTGGCATCCTCCAAGGCCGCCACCTGTTCATGGTGAATTGGCAGCCACATAAAATGCTTTGATCAGCTTTCAAGGATGATGTGCAAGTGTCATGCCACGTGGCCACCTCTAATTGTGCCAGTTATCATGAATTATAATTATTAAACCTAGATTGTTCTACAAGCAAATCATCATTACTGCTTGGATCATCAAAGGCTAAAAAAGGCAAACCCTAGGAGTATAAAAATGAGGCTATTTTTTTAGGCTTTTATCAAGCCAGCCACTGTCACTCCATGTGCTTAAGTGCCACGTGGCATCAGCTGGTTGGAGATGCTCTCTTTGGAATAGTATAAATACTTTGAGCACTCGCTCCAACTAGACACTTCAGCTATTCATCCTTCATTACGTCAATCATTTTACTCATCCATGAAATCACAATTATTGCTTCCATCAGAAATAGGGGAGATCCCTTTCACCCTACTTCTTTCCTTTTTTACCCCTCCTCTTATATTTACTGAACTTAGGAATCGGAGGGGACTAATCGTCATTTTATCTTCTTGTTCAGTCCCAGACGGATCCACAGACGATCCTCCAACGGCGGATCACATCATTGGACGAATCCTCCTTGCGAGGTCCACCGAGAGTCGAATAGTTCCCACCAGTTCCGAGATAGCGACAGACCTCAATCGCCCACCTTCTCGTCAGCACCAATCGTCGGACTTTTACGACACGCCCCTCGTGGCTAAGGGAGAGCCTAATCGACACCCCATTTAATCATCAGATATCCTCCAACGTGCACTTGTAGCATCCCTACATGTACACCAAATCAAATATTAGGATTAAAACACATTCTCCATCTGCCTCCAAGGGATTAGCTTTGTAGGTCTCCAAGTGAGAAGTGACACTTCAGATTCTCACGGATGAATAACATGGTGAATATCTCAAACATGTGTAACAGTGCAAAATGAATGAGAATGAATCTCCATAGCTTTTGGCCTAGGGCGCTGCGAAGATGACATATGCTCATCTCACTATTTACTCTGAAGGACCACATCCTCAATGAAAGTCCATAGAAGTAAATAGGGTACTTGTAAGCAATGTAACACTTCCCATCAATCTCCCTCTACGGAAATACTAAAATAAGACATATAAAATATTGTAAAGATAGAATTGGGCGTTTTAATGTCACGTTTACATAAAGGTTGTAAGGCTAATATTAAACTACTTAAAACAATGTAGCGGAAATATTCTTTTCTTTAATTAATAACTAGTTTAGAACTTTAGATAATAATTGTTAATGAATTTAACTAATTTATATTTTTTTAACTGAGTAACAGTGTTTTAATTTAAATTTGGAATCAAAAAAAGTTGGATGAAAACTTATTTTCTTCACTTCCATGGCTGGGTTGCTTCCATTAATGTATTCCCTCTCTATGCAATGTGCTTAAAAGAATGATAAAACACACAAATTGAAGACACGTGAAATATAGAGTAGTGACAATGTTTATGTTTTTTTATACAGATAGATAGAACGAAAACGCGAATACTGTATTTAATACCTAAAATTTGATTTTCTAGGAGATTTATTTTGTATCTTTTAATTTAATAGTTAATTTAATTTTTTTTATGTTGATTTATGTCAAATGAACTATCTTATAATTTCTAGAAGGTTTTTTCAATTTTATTTTGTAATATATATAAATTTAATAGTTTATTTAATTTTTGTATGTAGATGCACGTGAAATGCAATTATCTTGTTTAGTTTGTTACGTGAAATTCAATAAGCATATTTAGTGTAGATAATTTAAGTAGCTTAATTTTGTATATATCGATTTGAAAATTTTAAAAATTGAATTTTAAATAGTTTAATATTATCCAAGTGCTTAGTATTTAATAGACGTTTAATTTTGTTACGTGAAATGTGGATAGTAAATAGTTTATTATTATCCAAGCGTTTAGTATCTCGTGGGTGTTTAATTTTGTTACGTGAATTGTAGATAGGACGAATTTGGTAATTTAATAGTTTATTATTATATTATCTAGTTTGTTACGTGAAATTCGATTAGGATAATTTTCTAATGTATTTAAATTTAAATTTGATAGTTTATTTGACTTAAATTTTTAATATAGATTTTTTGTATTTTAAATTGAAGTATTTTAAAAACTAATGTTGGTTGGTGCACTTTAATTTTTACCAATAATATAAGTAAACATTTTGGCCAATAATACTCTTATAAGTGAATAATTTTTTCATTGTGCTATATAATTAGCACCAACCATTGTTTGTGTTCATACAAAATGAAGTTACTTCATCTATACATTGTTTAGTTATAAAACTAAAGTTGTAATAATCTTTTAATTAGGATGTACATTTTTCACAACAATGGCTGTATGCAATCCCTTTTAAAACAAATGGTTCAAGGGACATAAAACAATTAACTCTATTGATATACTATTAGAAAAAGTTGCACATAATGCAGTACATAAAACTGAGCCACATGAATTGAACTCTTTTTCATGGTAAACCCAAAATACCWTCATCTATGTACACTCGGGCATGAAATAAGACTTTCCATTACTAGAATTACAATAGAAATGGTAAAAATAGTGCCGAGTATAACAAGTACACGCCAAGTATTGTACACACCAGACCTTGCAATCAGTCCTAAGAATGACAAGTTACCAAAGAATGAACATTGCCAGAATTACAATAGCAATTACTTCGCATCTCTATGCCTTGTAGTATGTTCCTTCAGTACTATGTCTTGCAGTTTCTTAGGTCTTAGGATCAGCATGTCCAAGACGATGATCTCTTAAGCAATGGTTTCATTAGCTTTGTTTTCCTTAAGACAGATCATACCCAAATGCAACAGATTTTGTAGCATCATTTTGGCCACCAAATATCCGGCAATTGACCATYTTTGGAACTTCCGAGCATGTTTCCCGACATACCTTCCTAGCTTTCCATCATAGTATTCTGGCCAATTGTCTTTGAGCAAACAAGACTTAGCCAGATCGATGGCTTTTCTTGCAATTTGTGACGACCAGTCTTGATGAAAGCAACTAGTTAAACAACCAAAAACTGCAAGCAGTGGAGGAAAAAAGAAAGAAAAAAGAGAGGTAATGTAAAAGTTTAATTGAAAACAATGCAATGTGCAGATTATCTAACACTATCACAGAGGGATGCCAAAACTTAAAGTGCTTACTACAGCCATGAGTCATTTTAAATTTAACTCAAAGAGTGCTTTTCTTCACCCGTTCGCAACAAAAGGCAGGAATGCTGATTGTGCATTTTAGTTACATACTTCGAAAAGAAAAAAAATGATGCATTGCTCATACAAACAGCTAAAGGAGTTACTAAGCATCACTCATCAAAGTGAGTTTACTAAAACAAATGCTTAAGAATCTCATGACGCTCCCTTAGCTAATAGCAATAAATCCTTACAGGAGAAGTGAGACATTGTGATGGGTAAAGCATGCCTAAAATGAAGGTTGATTTAATAGCAAGTTCCTACTCATCTTGTATTTCTAAGCTAATTCAGTTATTCTTGAAGAGGGAAACAAAAAAACAAAACGATATGTTTCCTGAATTTTAAATTTTCTTTGTCGGTTTCAAGCTAAGATTTCAAAATATGAAAAAAACGAAGAAAGCAAATTCCTATCTAACATAGAAGGGTAAATCTTTGACTCTCTGAGCCATGGGTCCATCGTTTCCTATATTATTCTTCCTTCATAAATGAAGTTCTTCTGAAATTATGCTGGACCAATTGTATCCGAAGAGGTACTCAAAGAGAAATATCGCACTCAATTAATCTATCACTTCTACTAAAATCCATATTATTCTTGCAACTCACCTCTTGCATCTGTACACTTGGAGCATGTTGTATGCACCAAAGATTTTCGAGAACCTGCATCTTGTCGCTGTCAAATATGAGTTACTGTTCAGGTTCTCCTGGTAATGGAACAAAACTAACTTGAATTAGATAACAATCCCAATAAAACATTCTTGCTTTAGTTAATACAAAAGTTCCAACAAAAAAGTCAAAAAAATAATCCACCTGAGTGACCTAACCATTAATTGTTATCCTGCACCAGTGATCGGTAGGTCGTATTTGACAAGGATAGTGAAGGAATCAAGTTAAAGCAAGTATTTCACTATTACATATATATACATTATTAATTCTGAGCATCATAGTTAAGGGTAAGAATTAATATATGGAAATTAAAAATATAGAAACTGATAGCGAGCCACTGGATTCAATCAGTCAACCAAACAATACTGGATTTAAAGAATACAAAATACAGGATAGGCATACTCTTCAGAAGTGGTTACTTCAGAGACAAGAGTTGAGAACATAATCATACTATGTGTCCATTGGGAATCCTCAAGAATAATCTAGTCAAAATATTTGATATACTCGTACTCTGGAATCTTTGTAAAAAATAATGTTATGAAACAAAATAATGAGAAGCATCGCGTAAAAGGATCGGAGAAGTATAAAGAGTATTAAGTGGAATTTTTCAACAAAATGACAGTCATACTAAAAACATTACCATTTGGTAATCTGTATCTAAAAGAACTCCTGTTTCACAGTCCAGCATCGAGCAACATTCTCCTTTGTGTAACCGCCTCCTCCAGTAACCTTGCGATACCCAGAGATTAAGAAAACATTACAATTAAGCAAACACTTCTAACATCCGAAGAGGATCCGAACACAAAACCAACCACAACCTCCGGTTCAAAAGAAACCTGGAACATTAGAATTAAGCAAACATTACAATTAAGCAAGCACTAAAACTAAAGTCTTAACCAAGGGCAAACAATCATAAAAATTCAATAACAATAAAACCATAAAACTATAGCATAATTAAAACAAAAAATCCCAAATTAGACATAGACATGGTTTACCTCCACTAAAGTGATCTGACATGATACCTTGCCCATTGGGCTAATATCCTAGGCCTCCGATTCGATGCTATGCCCTCGTCCACCATTCATCCCAGAACCACCTCTAATTAACCGCTTGTATCAATGACACTCAAACATGGTGGGCCAAAGCCGTGGCCCAATGCTTCAGCCTGGCACTTATGTTCATCAATCACGTCAAATTCACTAAATCACCTAAAATCAAAACAATGTACTAATTCATTATTTCATTGCATATAAATCTATACACAATGTTTAGCTATCAATCAGACAACAAGTAAATAACCATCCTATAAGTAAAGTAATTGATCAATTTTTAATTATAATTTCCATATGATAATTCTGTTAAACCATAAATTTAGCTTCTTCAAAATTATAGATCTAATAAATAATTCAAAATTATTGTTGATCCTTGAGAATCAAATCAAACAAACAAACAAAGATGAGAAATATTAGCAACCTGATGTAATATTTTTCGAAACTGGCATGTCAGCTCCTTTATTCTGTTTGAGGCATCTGCTTCTTGCTATAGCTGCATCTTACTGGGCAGCATGTTTTCCTTATCAACAAATCCTGTAACAAATCAATACCAAATGAAGCATCAAGAAATATATACCTAAAAATGAATAGCATTATCAAATTTAATCAAACTGCACAGATTCAGAATTTCTAATCAAATTATGAGAAGTACAGTAGACGAAATGGGTTACCTTGGGAGGAAGAAGAGTATCAACATCAGAATCAGAAGCTCGTTGAAACTTTTCTTTGACAGTTCTTCTCAACTCCTGATAACCTTTGCAAAGATTTTGCCTCAACAGATTTCTTGAACATGACCCTAACCCTAAAAAATTCGCAACCCTAATCAGATTAGCCTTAAACAACCCCCAAAAATTCGAAATAAAATCAAATTGAAATCCTAATTAAACTCCAAAAAGACCGACATGCTAAATCTGAAACCTTAATCGAACCCCCAAAAAAATCAAGCAAAATTGAAACCTTAGATCTACTAAAATAAAATGCAATCGAAATCCTGGAACCTCATCGAAACCCAATTCAAACCCTAAAATTCCAAAAAAACACCTAAAATTCGAACGAATACCTTGAGTCGAACCAAACAAAACTAATAGTTAACAAAGAAAAATTGAAACTTACAAAATTGTAGCGACAATGACCTTCAATCGTCTCCAATTGCAGCCGTAAATAGAACCTGGAGCTCTCAAACACAACCATCTAATTAATATGCATCTCAATTGAAAATTCTAACCTCCGAGCAAACTCTCCACGGCTCTCCAATGCCACCCGGGACATCCACGACTCTCCATTGCATACCGCCTCTCTAAAAGCCCACAATCAGCACGACCTTGACCAAAGGCCAATAAACGTGCCCAAAGATTCCTTCTCCAGCCACTTGGTTGCATGCGGTGATCCACAACGCCCATCGAAGTCGCCTAAAACGACGCAATTGATGAGAATTTGAGGTGGGCTTTTTAGAATTGAATTGGATTAAGGATTAAGGATTTGAATCAGATTAAGGATTAAGGATTTTACGGGAAGTTTAGCTTGGAAGAATATACTCTATTATGAGATGGTAAAATGGTGAGCAAAACAGATGGAGAGTGGAGAAGCAACACTTTCGACATGAAAGGATCAACGTGTCTAATGAGCAATCGGATTCAACGTGCCAAATAAAACATGAAGGGTAGAATTGTCTACTCACTATTCATTATGAACAATATAATGACCAGTGCCTTGCTTAGAGGCTTTTTTTTTGTTGTTGGGATTAATGATCTGCTGACATCATCCATGAGAGGTGAGGTTGACACGTAAGATAGATGGTGTCATCATTGCCTCATCATCATTCTGTTTTAGTATTTTTTTTTTTACAAAAAGATACTTCATTAATTAAAGGAATTAGCAATATTAGCGTTTACAAAAGAAGTAATCTCATTAGGGTAATAATGATCCCAAACTTGTTGTACCCCAAACGGAACAAATTTTGCTTGCTCATGTGCCACCCTATTTCCTTCCCTATATACATGGGACCAAACAACAATATTAAACGCATTGCACATACTTGTAATGTCTCCTAACACAGCATTCGCTTCGGRCAAGTGAATGTCACCACGCTGCAGCCTTTGTACCAAAGATTGACAATCAATCTCTATAACCACATGTTCCTAGCCATGACTTTMAGCTAGACACACAACCACCAACATCACCATTGCCTCGGCTACTTGTGTTGACCACGCAYCCCGAACCCTTCGTACAATAGCTGCTAAGACTTCACCACGTTCATCAAGAGCCAATAAACTTAGTTCCACCCATCCTTCAATAGCTAAGGAGGCGTCCGAATTTATTTTCATGACCCTAGGCTGAGGAGCATGCCATAGTTTAACAGGTTCAATTACTGTAGGCACAACCACCCAATAAATTTTCTTTGCATACGAACTAAATTCTTCGACCCATCACTCAACTTTTTCTATTAGCCGCGAGTTCGATTCTTCACTTCTAGCAAACACTTTTGTGTTCTTGCAGTCTAAATACCCCATGCTAAGTAAGCTCCTCTTTGCCTTATACTCTATTCAGCCATACTCCYGTTGGCTACCACATCGCATATCGAAACTGTAAGGACTATACACCTTATAGTAGTGTAGGTGTGTGCCCTTGTATGGCCAACGTCCTACYTCGATTTTGAATTGTGGGCTTGAGCCACAAATCTCGCACGTAAGTGCGTTGGCGGTTGTTGTCGATTGAGGGGATCACCACCATTCCTATACTGGTTAATCACGGAGGCTCAAAACATTTGTGCCAAACTAATGGACCCACTGTTTGGTTTGGTAACCAGAGTGTGGGTTCATGGACATGGTAAGGATAAGGTCTTGACCGAATCCGTCCGCATGTAGCGGCCTCTATTCGGTTTCATTGTAGTTCCATAAATCATAATAATTGAATGTAAAGAGCCTATCAATTTGATCTTGAAAGGCTCACTAAAGTTATTACAAGAGTTGATTTTTATTATGCATGCATCGCTACCTATCCTAACGATTATGAGCACTTCGAATTAATCAAATTAATATGGTGCCTAAAATCCGTTCGTCAAAATTAATCTGAATTTAATGTGATTCAAGCATATTATGGTCTTGTTTAAGCAATCGAAAGAGTCATAGGCGCAAAGATCAAGAATAATATATATAGAAATCAAACTCAAATATATACAAACCAACTCACCTTGTATCGCTAAAAATAGAAAGAAAACAAGAGATTAGTGCATCAAAAGCTTTGCTCTAATTGAATCGCATATCACAACAATGGAAATCTGTAGCATTGACAATTACAATTAAATGATTACGATAATCGAAAACGATTGATAACGAATGAATTTACATATCGGAAACCAAAAGCAAAACGAAATTCAATGTACGTCTCCGTTTCAATTTACTGGCAACTTTCAAGTGGGTTTCGACTCCTAGGCGAAATTACAATTTGTGTTTATGGAGTGCAAAAGACAATATTACCCTTATTAATAAGAGAGAAAGAGGAAAAGGAGATGTTGCCAATTACCTTTATATAAGGGTAAATTGTCATTTTGTTCAAAATTTTTCACTAAAATGTAAAGTCAATGGAAGTTGCTAGTTGTAGGACGTGGGCCGCCCTCAGCGTATAGCGGGCGCGCGCTTGGTACTACATCGAGTGCTTTTGCGTGGGCTTGAGCCACGAAATCCCGCACGTAAGTGCGTTGGGGTAGTGTGTCGAGTAAGGGAGTCCGCCACCGTGCCTAGAAAGGTTATTCACGGACGCCCGAAACGTTGGTGCCAAAACAATGGCCCCCACGTCCAATCAAGTAACCAGTCGTGGGTTGGCGGACATGGTACGAATCAGATCTGTAACCAATTCGCCCGCATGTAGCGGCCTCTACTCGGTCTCATTGTAATTCCATTAAACACGATTTATTGGATGCACACAACTTACATATTAGCACCTTAGGAGCGTTCTAACCAAAATTACTATGAGAGTGTGTTACTATATATGCACAAGAGACTACTAACCTAGAAATTGTGACCACTTTGTATTAATCATGTTAAAACGGTGCCTAAAATAGGTTGTCCATAGTTAATCTGATTTAAAGTGATTCACATAATTCCGGTCTTTGTTTAGCAAAACATATATACAAAGTTATACAATAATGAATGATATGCAATAATTGAATGCATAAACTTCAAAGTATATGCAAACTCATCTTACCTAAATCTGCAAAGAAACAAAAGTTAGTTTTAAAACACAATGAACGAATCCTTTGCCTTGAATCGCTACATGAAAACAAAAAACATTGTTAGTCCTTGATAAACGCAAGCGCAATGGATCTTTCGCCTTCAATTGCTATACAAGATAAAAGAATTGTTAGTATTGACAATGAATAATAATAATGAAATGAAATGAAAACCAAACCATGAAAACCTGAAAACAATGTGAAAACCCTACATATTTACATGAAACAAGTTAAAGTGAGTTTCTACATTGTTTTAATTATATTAAAATACTCATAACAATGGTTAGTCAATATTAAAGAAAGTGAAGAGATTATTGGTGAGTAATCTCAGAATTCAACCTTTGTTATCCCTTGTTGATTCGAAAGAGAATCGATCTTTGAATTAAAACGAATGTGTGATGTTGTTTAAAGTGTTTTCGAGAGAGAGAGAGAGTATGAAGTTGTGAAAATGTCGGACTGAAGTCAAGGTGTCTCGGACTGAGCAAGGCAGGAGTATTTATAGGCACGAGGCAAAACGAGGCACAAAACACCCTGCGTATATACGCTGCAATGAGCGTATATACGCTGCTTCTGCGTATACGCTCATTTGCAGCGTATATACGCTGCATACTTCCCTAAGTTTTGGCAAATTTGTACGTATGTGTTGAGCGTATATACGCTCCTGTTGAGCGTATATACGCTCCTGTGAGCGTAATACGCTCATCATTTGCGTATATACGCTCAATGATCTTGTATATTTTTCCAAAAACCTCGAAATATTTCGATTTCCTCCGATTTTATTCGTGATTTCCTTGATTCGACGCACCTAGACACCCTTGCTCTCCAAGCAGGAGTTCTAGAATGTTCTAGAAGGTTCCACGTATTTCCGAGTATTTTTCTAATTTTCATGTATTTCTGCGTATTCTGCGTATTTAAACATTGCAAAATTCAGAAATCATAGAAAAATCAGAAAAATAATTTAAAAATACTGGCGGATTCAGAAAAATGTGACGCACATGATGAAATCAAAAAAGCATGAGAACGCCTTTGAAAACCTTTGAAAACCTTTGAAAACCTTTGAAAAAACCGAAAGAAAGTATTTTTGCCTTGCCTTTGACCTTGCTCAATATTTCCGGAGTACGACTCGCGTATTTCCAATTTTTTGAATTCAAAGCATCTTTTTCAATTCGAAACAAACGCGAGACGCGGTATGTTTCATCACGATTACTCATTTGGGAGCACATTTTCAGGTGTCTACACTAGTACTAAGATATTTCCTTAAATGGAAAAAGTCGCATTAAATTGAAACAGAAAAGAAAGTATATATTAATAAAAATTAATAATAAGAGAGAGAAAGAGAAGTTTATTGAATAGCATAAAAATTTATACCTAAATCGCAAAGATACGACTCCAAAAGTTGCGTAGAATTTGAGAGTCTTTGATTTTGAGAGTGATTTGTGTTTGTGGATTGAATTTGAATGAGAGAAAGACTTTTGAGAGCTTTGAATTGCAATTCGAATCTTATTTTCGTTGATTTGAAGCTGATTTTTTAGTTAATGTTCGAACAAGCACCGAGAGCATGTATTTATAGTGTTTAGGGAAGGATAAGATAGCAAAGGCTAATTCTATCTATCTTTTGTGTGATATTTTGAATTTGCATCTATATCTTCTATATCTAATCTGCTATCCGAAAATGTTCCTTTATCTAATTTTAGCTTACTTGGAGAACAATATTAATCTTCTAGAACATCCGGATCGTTCCCGAACTTTTTGGATTTCTCTTAGAATTTTAAATTTATTTATTTTCGAAATCATTTCGTAAACTTGTAAAAATCATAGAAAAATCAAAAAAATATTTAAAAAAACCAAGGAACTCAGAAAAATGAGAAAGAAAGTTGAGAATAAAAAATCTTAGAATTGAACTTTAGAAATAATTCTCAAAAATTTGTTTACTAAGAAAAATGCCTAAAATTAGAAAATAATTAAAATAAATATTTTCCGCCTATTAATGGGCCCTCGGTGTAGGATTTCGAACTCTACTTTAATTCAACTCATGCAAATTTGTTTGATTCATTGAMTACGCCACCGTTTTCGGAATCAAATCTATTTCGTAATGTCATACTTTTCCTCATCGGCTATTCAATTTGGGYAGACACTTTTGGGTGTCTACAAAAGCCTTCCACTTTGGCTAATTCCGGAGAGAAGCTCGTTATTCTAAGAAGAAAGTCAAAGTATTCAATTCGGGACGAAGGATAGCTCAAGACGTTTTGCGATCTTGAGTTACCCTTTTCACCGGTACCTGCAAAATAAAGATTAGTTTCACTTGTTACCGCGCCCCATGCAYTTGTATTCCCTCGGAAGAGCTTGGATCCTTGGGTTATTCTTCTCCTTACGGCTGGCCTTGGCATTTCAAGAGAACATTAGTGACTTGAAAATGATAAACATAACTTAGGATTAAGGAATATATATCTTGATAACGACTTAGGTCTACTTTAATGCCTATAGAGACTTGAGAATGATAATCCTATTTCAGGATTAAGGACTATCTTGATAATGACATAGGTRTATTTTAATGCCTAGAGAGACTTGAAATTGATAGTCTTACCTCAGCATTAAGGACTATCTTAATAATGACATAGGTCTACTTTAATGCCTAAAGAAACTTTATGAATGATATTCCTAACTCAGGATTAAGGACTGTCTTGAAAACGGCARAGGTCTATTTGCCTTGAGACTTGAAAATGCTAGTCCTAACTCATGAATTAAGCACTATCTTGAAAACGACATAGGTCTGTTTTAATGCCTAGAGACTTGAAAATGATAGTCCTAACTCAGGATTAAGGACTATCTTGAAAACGACATAGGTTTGTTTTAATGCCTA
>SNQN01011836.1:1700-13219 GCA_008642245.1 Bassia scoparia | reverse complement strand
CAAATTGATCACGAAACGTGGTATGTTTCATCATCGGTTACTCATTTCGGGAGACACATTTAGGTGTCTACAGAAGCCCCCATTTTGACTGAGTCTGGAGAGACGAAAGTCTCGCAAGACGAAAGACAAAGTATTCGATTTGGGACGAAGAGAAACTCAAGACGTTTTGCGACCCTGATTTGCCCTTTTTTTAGCCGATACATGCAAAATAACGGTTAGTTTTACCTGTACCTGTGTCCCGTGCGGTCAGATTTCTTTGGATGTGCATGTATCCTTGGAATAATTTGCTTGCGTCGGAATTACAGGTGCGGGAGAAAATTCCAAATCCCGAAAGGATGTGTGCATGAGGAATTTCTGGTGTGGGAGAAGATTCCGAAACCCGAAACGATGTGTATGCAGAATTTCTGGTGCGGGAGAAAATTCCAAAACCCAAAAGAGTGTGTGTGTGGAATTTCTGATGCGGGAGCGAATTCCTAAACCCGAAAGAGTGCGTATGTGGAATTTCTGGTGCGAGAGAAAATTCCAAAACCCGAAAGAGTGTGTGTGCGGAATTTCTGGTGCGGGTGAAAATTCCAAAACCCGAGAGGATGTCTGTATGCGGAATTTCTAGTGCGGGAGAAGATTCCAAAACCCGAATGAGTGCGTATGTGGAATTTCTGGTGCTGGAGAAAATTCCAAAACTCAAAAGAGTGTGTGTGCGGAATTTCTGCTGCGGGAGCATATTCCGAAACCTGAGAGCAAATTCTGATTCTTCTCGATTCTTCTCAGATTCTTCTCGGATTGAATGAACCTAGACACCCCCTTTTGCAAGAAAATACGGTTCTTGGGGATTCTAGAACATTCCACGTATTTTTTGGTATTTTTAAAGTATTTTTTGATTTTTTATGTATTTTTTTTGTATTTTAATTTTTGTAAATTTTGTAAAATAATTCATAGAAAATTATAGAAAAATCGGAAAAATAATCCAAAAAAATACTGGTGAACTCAGAAAAATGAAAAGAATGCAATGAAATGTGGAAACTATGAAAATCACCTGTGGAAATTATTTTAAAAAATCCTAAAGTTAAATAGAAAATTCTACAAATAAAAAATAAATAAAAGAAATAAAAGAAAATACTTTTTGCCTGTTATTTGACCCTTGACATATGATTTCGAGCATTACTTCACATATTTCGAGCATTTTACGAGGTGAACTACGTCTTTTAAGAATCAAAATGATCACAAAACGTGGTATGTTTCATCATCGGTTACTCATTTTGGAAGACACATTTAGTTATCTACAAAAGCCCCCATTTTGACTGAGTTTGGAGATACGAAAGTCTCACAAGACGAAAGACAAAGTATTCGATTTGGGACGGAGAGCAACTCAAGACGTTCTGCGACCCTGATTTGCCCTTTTTTTCGCCGATACCTGCATAATAACAGTTAGTTTTACCTGTAGCCGTGTCCCGTGCGGTCAGATTTCTTTGGATGTGCATGTATCCTTGGAATAATATGCTTGCGTCGGAATTTCTGGTGCGGGAGAAATCCCAAACCCAAAAGGATGTGTGCATGAGGAATTTCCGGTGTGGGAGAAAATTCCGAAACCCGAAAGGATGTGTATGCGGAATTTCTGGTGCGAGAGAAAATTCCAAAACCCGAAAGAGTGTGTATGTGGAATTTCTAGTGCGGGAAAAAATTCCAAAACCCGAAAGAGTGTGTGAGCAGAATTTCTGGTGGGGGAGAAAATTCAAAAACCCGGGAGCAAATTCAGATTCTTCTCGATTCTTCTCGGATTGAATGAACCTAGACACCCCCTTTTGCAAGAAAATACGGTTCTAGGGGATTCTAGAACATTCCATGTATGTTTGGTATTTTTAAAGTATTTTTTGATTTTTTATGTATTTTTTTTTTGTATTTTGATTTTTGTAAATATTGTAAAATAATTCATAGAAAATTATAAAAAAATCGGAAAAATAATCTAAAAATACTGGTGAACTCAGAAAAATGAGAAAAATGCAATGAAATGTGGAAACTATGAAAATCACCTGCGTAAATTATTTTAAAAAATACTAAAGTTAAATAGAAAATTCTACAAATAGAAAATAAATAAAAGAAATAAAAGAAATTACTTTTTGCCTGTTATTTGACCCTTGACACATGATTTCGAGCACTACTTCACATATTTCGAGCTTTTTACAAGTTCAACTGCGTCTTTTCAGAATCAAATTGATCACGAAACGTGGTATGTTTCCTCATCAGTTACTCATTTCGGGAGAAACATTTAGGTGTCTACAGAAGCCCCCATTTTGACTGAGTTTGGAGATACGGAAGTCTCGCAAGACGAAATACAAAGTATTCGAATTGGGACGGAGAGCAACTCAAGACGTTCTGCGACCTTGATTTGCCCTTTTTTTCGCCGATACCTGCAAAATAACAGTTAGTTTTACCTATAGCCGTGTCCCGTGCGGTCAGATTTCTTTGGATGTGCATGTATCCTTGGAATAATTTGGTTGCGTCGGAATTTCTGGTGCGGGAGAAGATTCCAAAACCCGAATGAGTGCGTATGTGGAATTTCTGGTGCGGGAAAAATTTCCAAAACCCGAAAGAGTGTGTGAGCGGAATTTCTGGTACGGGAGCGAATTCCGAAACCCGGGAGCAAATTCAGATTCTTCTCGATTCTTCTCGGATTCTTCTCGGATTGAATGAACCTAGACACCCCCTTTTGTAAGAAAATACGGTTCTAGGGGATTCTAGAACATTCCATGTATGTTTTAAAGTATTTTTTATGTATTTTGATTTTTGTAAATATTGTAAAATAATTAATAGAAAATTATAAAAAAATCGGAAAAATAATCTAAAAATATTGGTGAACTCGAAAAAATAAGAAAAATGCAATGAAATGTGGAAACTATGAAAATAACTTGTGTAAATTATTTTAAAAAATCCTAAAGTTAAATAGAAAATTCTACAAATAGAAAATAAATAAAAGAAAATACTTTTTGCCTGTTATTTGACCCTTGACACATGATTTCGAGCATTACTTCACATATTTTTAGCTTTTTACGAGTTCAATTGCGTCTTTTCAGAATCAAATTGATCACGAAACGTGGTATGTTTCATCATCGGTTACTCATTTCGGGAGACAAATTTAGGTGTTTATAGAGGACCCCATTTTGACTCAGTTTGGAGAGACGAAAGATAAAGTATTCGATTTGGGACGGATAGCAACTCAAGACGTTCTGTGACCCTGATTTGCCCTTTTTTCGCCGAGACCTGCAAAATAACGGTTAGTTTTACCTGTAGCCGTGTCCCGTGCGGTCAGATTTCTTTGGATGTGCATGTACCCGGGAGCAAATTCAGATTCTTCTCGATTCTTCTCGGATGCTTCTCGGATTGAATGAACCTAGACATCCCCTTTTGCAAGAAAATACGATTCTAGGGGATTCTAGAACATTCCATGTATGTTTTGGTATTTTTAAAGTATTTTATGATTTTTTATGTATTTTTTTGTATTTTGATTTTTGTAAATATTGTAAAATAATTTATAGAAAATTATAAAAAAATCGGAAAAATATTCTAAAAATACTGGTGAACTCAGAAAAATGAGAAAAATGCAATGAAATCTGGAAACTATGAAAATCACCTGTGTAAATTATTTTAAAAAATCCTAAAGTTAAATAGAAAATTCTACAAATAGAAAATAAATAAAAGAAATAAAAGAAATTAATTTTTGCCTGTTATTTGACCCTTGACACATGATTTCGAGCATTACTTCACATATTTCGAGTTTTTTAGAGTTCAACTGCGTCTTTTCAGAATCAAATTGATCACGAAACGTGGTATGTTTCATCATCGGTTACTCATTTCGGGAGACACATTTTGGTGTCTATAGAAGCCCCCATTTTAACTCAGTTTGGAGATACGAAAGTCTCGCAAGACGAAAGATAAAGTATTCGATTTGGGACGGAGAGCAACTCAAGACGTTCTGCAACCCTTATTTGCCCTTTTTTTCGCCGAGACCTGCAAAATAACGGTTAGTTTTACCTGTAGCCGTGTCCCGTGCGGTCAGATTTCTTTGGATGTGCATGTATCCTTGGAGTAATTTTCTTGCATCCGAATTTCTGGTGCGGGAGAAAATTCCAAAACCCGAAAGGATGTGTGCATGCGGAATTTCTGGTGTGGAAGAAAATTCCGAAACCCGAAAGGATGTGTATGCGGAATTTCTAGAGCTGGAGCAAAATCCAAAACCCGTTAGAGTGTGTGTGTGTGGAATTTCTAGTGCGGGAGCGAATTCCTAAACCCGAAAGAGTGTGTATGTGGTATTTCTGGTGCGGGAGAAAATTCCAAAACCTGAAAGAGTGTGTGTGCGAAATTTCTGGTGCGGGTGAAAATTCCAAAACCCGAGAGGATGTCTGTATGCGGAATTTCTGGTGCGGGAGAAGATTCCAAAACCCGAATGACTGCGTATCTGGAATTTCTGGTGCTAGAGAAAATTCCAAAATTCGAAAGAGTGTGTGTGCGGAATTTCTGGTGCGGGAGCAAATTTCGAAACCTGAGAGCAAATTCTGATTCTTCTCGATTCTTCTCGGATTCTTCTCGGATTGAATGAACCTAGACACCCCCTTTTGCAAGAAAATACGGTTCTWGGGGATTCTAGAACATTCCATGTATTTTTTGATATTTTTAAAGTATTTTTTGATTTTTTATGTATTTTTTTGTATTTTAATTTTTGTAAATATTGTAAAATAATTCATAGAAAATTCTAGAAAAATCGGAAAAATAATCTAAAAAAATACTGGTGAACTCAGAAAAATGAGAAGAATGCAATGAAATATGGAAACTATGAAAATCACATGTGGAAATTATTTTAAAAAATCCTAAAGTTAAATAGAAAATTCTACAAATAGAAAATAAATAAAAGAAATAAAAGAAAATACTTTTTGCCTGTTATTTGACCCTTGTCACATGATTTCGAGCATTACTTCACATATTTCGAGCTTTTTACGAGTTCAACTACGTCTTTTCAGAAACAAAATGATCACGAATCGTGGTACGTTTCATCATCGGTTACTCATTTCGGGAGACACATTTAGGTGTCTACAAAAGCCCCCATTTTGACTGAGTTTGGAGATACGAAAGTCTCGCAAGACGAAAGACAAAGTATTCGATTTGGGACGGAGTGCAACTCAAGACGTTCTGCGACCCTGATTTGCCCTTTTATTCACCGATACCTGCAAAATAACAGTTAGTTTTACCTGTAGCCGTGTCCCGTGCGGTCAGATTTCTTTGGATGTGCATGTATCCTTGGAATAATTTGCTTGCGTCGGAATTTCTGGTGCGGGAGAAATCCAAAACCCAAAAGGATGTGTGCATGAGGAATTTCTGGTGTGGGAGAAAATTCCGAACCCGAAAGGATGTGTATACGGAATTTCTGGTGCGGGAGAAAATTCCGAAACCCGAAAGGGTGCGTATTTGGAATTTCTGGTGTGGGAGCGAATTCCAAAACCCGAAAGAGTGCGTATGTGGAATTTCTAGTGCGGGAAAAAATTCCAAAACCCGAAAGAGTGTGTGAGCGGAATTTCTGGTGCGGGAGAAAATTCCGAAACCCGGGAGCAAATTCAGATTCTTTCGATTCTTCTCGGATTCTTCTCGGATTGAATGAACCTAGACACCCCCTTTTGAAAGAAAATACGGTTCAGGGGATTCTAGAACATTCCATGTATGTTTTAGTATTTTTAAAGTATTTTTTTATTTTTTATGTATTTTTTTTGTATTTTGATTTTTGTAAATATTGTAAAACAATTCTTAGAAAATTATAAAAAAATCGGAAAAATAATCTAAAAATACTGGTGAACTCAAAAAAATGAGAAAAATGCAATGAAATCTGGAAACTATGAAAATCACTTGTGTAAATTATTTTAAAAAATCCTAAAGTTAAATAGAAAATTCTACAAATAGAAAATAAATAAAAGAAATAAAAGAAAATACTTTTTTCCTGTTATTTGACCCTTGACACATGATTTCGAGCATTACTTCACATATTTCGAGCTTTTTACGAGTTCAACTGCGTCTTTTCAGAATCAAATTGATCACGAAACGTGGTATGTTTCATCATCNTCAAATTGATCACGAAACGTGGTATGTTTCATCATCAGTTACTCATTTCGGGAGACACATTTAGGTGTCTACAGAAGCCCCCATTTTGACTGAGTTTGGAGATACGAAAGTCTCGCAAGATGAAAGAAAAAGTATTCGATTTGGGACGGAGAGCAACTCAAGACGTTCTGCGACCCTGATTTACCCTTTTTTTAGCCGACCTGCAAAATAACGGTTAGTTTTACGTGCAGCCGTGTCCCGTGCGGTCAGATTTCTTTGGATGTGCATGTATCCTAGGAATAATTTTCTTGCGTCGGAATTTCTGGTGCGGGAGAAAATTCCAAAACCCGAAAGGATGTGTGCATGAGGAATTTCTGGTGTGGGAGAAAATTCCGAAACCCGAAAAGATGTGTATGTGGAATTTCTGGAGCTGGAGCAAAATCCAAAACCCGTTAGAGTGTGTGTCTATGGAATTTCTGGTGTGGGAGTAAATTCCGAAACCCGAATGCGTGCGTATGTGGAATTTATGGTGCGGGAGAAAATTTCAAAACCCGAAAGAGTATGTGTGCGGAATTTCTGTTGCGGGTGCAAATTCCAAAACCCGAGAGGATGTCTGTATACGGAATTTCTGGTGCGGGAGAAGATTCCAAAACCCGAATGAGTGCGTATGTCGAATTTCTGGTGCGGGAGAAAATTCCAAAACCCGAAAGAGTGTGTGTGCGGAATTTCTGGTGCGGGAGCAAATTCCGAAACCCGAGAGAAAATTCTGATTCTTCTCGATTCTTCTCGGATTCTTCTCGGATTGAATGAACCTAGACACCCCCTTTTGCAGGAAACTACGATTCTAAAACATTCCATTTATTTTTTGGTTTTTTTAAAGTATTTTTTGATCTTCATGTATTTTCTTTATATTTTGATTTTTGTAAATATTGTAATATAATTCATAGAAAATTATAGAAAAGTCAGAAAAATAATCTAAAAATACAGGTGAACTCAGAAAAATGAGAAGAATGCAATGAAATGTGGAAACTATGAAAATCACCAGTGTAAATTATTTTAAAAAATCCTAAAGTGGTGCGGGAGAAAATTCCAAAACCCAAAAGGTTGTGTGCATGAGGAATTTTTGGTGTGAGAGAAAATTCCGAAACCCGAAAGGAAGTGTATGCGTAATTTCTGGTGCGGGAGAAAATTCCAAAACCCGAAAGACTGTGTGTGTGGAATTTCTGGTGCGGGAGAAAATTCCAAAACCCGAAAGAGTGCGTATGTGGAATTTCTGGTGTGGGAGAAAATTCCAAAACCCGAAAGAGTGTATGTGTGGAATTTCTGGTGCGGGAGCAAATTCCAAAACCAGAAAGAGTGCGTATGAGGAATTCCTGGTGCGGGAGAAAATTCCAAAACCCGAAAGAGTGTGTGTGCGGAATTTCTGGTGCGAGAGCAAATTCCAAAACCCGAGATGATGTCTGTATGCGGAATTTTTTGTGCGGGAGAAGATTCCAAATCCCGAATGAGTGTGTATGTGGAATTTCTGGTGCGGGAGAAAATTTTTAAACCCGAAAGTGTGTGTTTGCTGAATTTCTGGTGCGGGAGCAAATTCGAAACCCGAGAACAAATTCTGATTCTTCTCAATTCTTCTCGGAATCTTCTCGGAATGAATGAACCTAGACACCCCCTTTTGCAAGAAAATACGGTTCTAGGGGATTCTTGAACATTCCATGTATTTCCATGTATTTTTAAAGTATTTTTTGATTTTTTATGTATTTTTTTTATATTTTGATTTTTCTAAATATTGTAAAATAATTCATAAAAAAGTTTAGAAAAATCGGAAAAATAACCTAAAAATACTGGTGAACTCAGGAAAATCACTAGTGTACATTATTTTAAATAGAAAATTTTACAAATAGAAAATAAATAAAAGAAATAAAAGAAAATACTTTTTGCCTCTTATTTGACCCTTGACGCATGATTTCGAGCATTACTTCACATATTTCGAACTTTTTTCGAGTTCAACTGCGTCTTTTTTGAATCAAATTGATCACGAAACGTGGTATGTTTCATCATCGGTTACTCATTTCGGGAGACACATTTAGGTGTCTATAGTAGCCCCCCATTTTGACTGAGTCTGGAGAGACGAAAGACAAAGTATAAGATTTGGAACGGAGAGCAACTCAAGACTTTCTGCAACCCTGAGTTGCCCTTTTTTTGCTGGTACCTCCAAAATAACGGTTAGTTTTACCTTTAGCTGTGTCCCGTGCGGTCTGATTTTCTTGGATGTGCATGTATCCTTGGAATAATTTGATTGCGTCAGAATTTCTGGTGCGTGAGAAAATTCCAAAACCCAAAAGGATGTGTGCATGAGGAATTTCTCTTGCAGTAGAAAATTCCAAAACCCGAAAGGATGTGTATGCAGAATTTCTAGTGCGGGAGCAAATTCCAAAACCCGAAAGAGTGTATGTGTGGAATTTCTGGTGCGGGAGGAAATTCCAAAACCCGAAAGAGTGTGTGTGTGTGTGTGGAATTTTTAGTGCGGGAGAAGATTCCAAAACCCGAAAATGTGTGTGTGTGTGTGGAATTTCTAGTGCGGAAGAAGATTCCAAAACCCAAAAGAGTGTGTGTGTGGAATTTCTAGTGCGGGAGTAGATTCCAACACCCGAAAGAGTGCATATGTGGAATTCCTGGTGCGGGAGAAAATTCCAAAATCCGAGTGCAAATTCCGATTCTTCTCGGATTGAATGAACCTAGACAACCCCTTTTACAAAAAAATACGGTTCTAGGGGGTTCTAGAACATTCCATGTATTTTTTGGTATTTTAAAAGTATTTTCTGATTTTTTATATATTTTTTTTCTTTTTGATTTTTGTAAATATTGTAAAATAATTCATAGAAAATTATAGAAAAATCAGAAAAATAATTTAAAAATAGTAGTGAACTCAGAAAAATGAGAAGAATGTAATGAAATGTGGAAATTATGAAAATCACCATTGTAAATAATTTTTAAAAATCCTAAAGTAAAATAGAAAATTCTACAAATAGAAAATAAATAAAAGAAATAAAAGAAATACTTTTTGCCTCTTATTTCACCCTTGACACATGATTTCGATCATTACTTCACATATTTCGAGCTTTATACGAGTTCAACTTTGTCTTTTCAGAATCAAATTGATCACGAAACGTGGTATGTTTCATCATCGGTTACTCATTTCGAGAGGCACATTTGGGTGTCTACAGAAGCCCCCAATTTGACTGAGTCTGGAGAGACGAAAGTCTCGCAAGACGAAAGACAAAGTATACGATTTGGGACGAAGAGCAACACAAGACGTTCTGCGACCCTGAGTTGCCCTTTTTTCGCTTGTACCTGCAAAATAACGGTTTTTTTTACCTATAGGTGTGTCCCGTGCGGTCTGATTTCCTTAGATGTGCATGTATCCTTGGAATAATTTGCTTGCGTCGGAATTTCTGGTGCGAGAGAAAATTCCAAAATTCGAAAGGATGTGTGCATGCAGAATTTCTGATACGGGAAAAAATTCCTAAACCCAAAAGGATGTGTATGCAGAATTTCTCGTGCGGGAGCAAATTCCAAAACCCGAAAGAGTGTGTGTCTGGAATTTCTTGTGCGGGTGCAAATCCCAAAACCCGAAAGAGTGTGTGTGTGGAATTTTTAGTGCGGGAGAAGATTCCAAAACCTGAAAGAGTGCATATGTGGAATTTCTGGTGCGGAAGAAGATTCCAAAACCCGAAAGAGTGTGTGTGCGGAATTTCTGGTGCGGGAGCTAATTTCAAAACCCGAGAGGATGTGTGTATGCGAAATTTCGTGTATGTGCAGGAGAAGATTCCAAAACCTGAATGATTGCGCATGTGGAATTTCTGGTGCGGGAGAAAATTCCAAAACCCGAAAGACTGTGTGTGCGGAATTTCTGGTGCGGGAGCAAATTCCAAAATCCAAGAGCAAATTCCGATTCTTCTCGATTCGTCTCGGATTATTCTCGTATTGAATGAACCTAGTCACCCCCTTTTGCAAGAAAATACGGTTCTAAGGGGTTCTAGAACATTCCATGTATTTTTTGGTATTTTTAAAGTATTTTCTGATTTTTTATGTATTTTTTGTATTTTGATTTTTGTTAATATTGAAAAATAATTCAATGAAAATTATAGAAAAATAAGATAAATAATCTAAAAATACTAGTGAACTCAGAAAAATGAGAAGAATGCAATGAAATGTGGAAATTATGTTAATCACCAGTGTAAATTATTTAAAAAAAATCCTAAAGTTAAATCGAAAAATCTACAAATAGAAAATAAAAAAAAGAAATACAAGAAAATACTTTTTGGCTCTTATTTGACCCTTGCACATGATTTCGAGCATTACTTCACATATTTCGAGCTTTTTACGAGTTCAACTACGTCTTTTCAGAATAAAATTGATCAAGAAACGTGGTATGTATCATAATCGGTTACTCATTTCGGGAGACATATTTGGGTGTCTACAGAAGCCCTCACTTTGACTGAGTCTAGAGAGACGAAGGCCTCGCAAGAAGAAAGACAAAGTAAACGATTTGGGACGGAGAGCAACTCAAGACGTTCTGCGACCCTGAGTTGCCCTTTTTTTGCCGGTACCTCCAAAATAACGGTTAGTTTTACCTGTAGCTGTGTCCCGTGCGGTCAGATTTTCATGGATGTGCATGTATCCTTGGAATAATTTGCTTGCGTCGGAATTTCTGGTGCGAGAGAAAATTCCAAAACCCGAAAGGATGTGTGCATGCGGAATTTCTGGTGCGGGAGAAAATTCAAAAACCCGAAAGGATGTGTATGCGGTACTTCTGGTGCGGGAGCAAATTCCAAAACCTTAAAAGAGTGTAAGTGTAGAATTTCTGGTGCGGGAGCAAATTCCAAAACCCGAAAGAGTGAGTGTGTGGAATATCTAGTGCGGGAGAAGATTCCAAAACCTGAAAGAGTGCTTATGTGGAATTGCTTGTGCAGGTGAAAATTTTAAAACACGAAAGAGTGTGTGTGCGGAATTTTGGGTGCGGGAGCAAATTCCAAAACCCGAGAGGATGTGTGTATGCGGGATTTCGTGTGCGGGAAAAGATTCCAAAACCTGAATGAGTGCGTATGTTGAATTTTTGGTGCGGGAGAAAATTCCAAAACCAGAAAGAGTGTGTGTGCGGAATTTCTGGTGCGGGAGCAAATTCAAAAATCCGAGAGCAAATTCCGATTCTTCTCGGATTGAATGAACCTAGACACCCCCTTTTGCAAGAAAATAAGGTCCTAGGGGGTTCTAGAACATTCCATGTATTTTTTGGTATTTTAAAATTATTTTCTGATTTTTTATGTATTTTATTTTGTATTTTGATTTTTGTAAATATTGTAAAATAATTGATAAAAAATTATAGAAAAATCGGAAAAATAATCTAAAAATAGTAGTGAACTCAGAAAAATGAGAAGAAT
>SNQN01011835.1:6513-17747 GCA_008642245.1 Bassia scoparia | reverse complement strand
AAGTAAGAAAGCATTATTGCTTGGGCTTTATTAACATAACATTGAAATGAATGCTAGACACCAAACAATATGCAGACCCATATACAATAGACACAACACCAATCAGTATATAAATAAACTAAAGAACCAGAACAAGAATAAAATCAGCAAGGATTGATAGTCATATGTGAATAGCAAGAGCCGACAATGCAATAACATGTTTGGAGCCTTTTTAGTGAGAAATTGAGATACAAGCAAAGGTGTATCCCGAAGGGTGACTCATGAATCGAATGTCACAACAAGGTAAAACGATATGGAAAAC
This sequence comes from Bassia scoparia, assembly GCA_008642245.1. Classification (NCBI taxonomy): domain Eukaryota; kingdom Viridiplantae; phylum Streptophyta; class Magnoliopsida; order Caryophyllales; family Amaranthaceae; genus Bassia; species Bassia scoparia. The sequence continues at coordinate 17,446 of SNQN01011835.1, read as the reverse complement.
TACTTTCAATCGTAGTTGAGCTCAGTTTTTGCAAAGAACATGATACTCAACTGAATTGAACTGAAATGTAATAATACTCAACTGAATAGAGAAGTGCAAAGCAAAAAAATAACTCCAAAAGAAAATGGCCCTACTTTTTACACGAAATAAAAAGAGAAAATTAYAGAGATGCTTTTGTTTTAAGCACATTACAAAACCTAACCCTATGTTTGGGTTGAAGAAAAAGAAGGGAAAGGGAGGGATAAAGTTGCTTTCATTTGGATAATAAATGAGGAAGGAAGGGAATTGGAGGGAAGAGAAATGAAGGGATAAATTTGTAAGAAACTAGTTAATGCGCGTGTTAGTTAGTTATTTAAATAGGTTTATATGAAAATATCAAAATTTTGGTTATAACTATCATATATTATTTGATTTATATATTAGAATGTAATATTATTTTTTAGAAATCATCATATATTGATTTTATATCAAGATATGTTTAGATTAGTTTCAATTCATAGAAGGAAATTYCGTACATTATTGAAAGATGTTTCATACACATTAATATACGAAATTGTGGCTATTATCATAGATTTATTACAATTACTTCTTCCGTGTCGTTTTAATTGCAACTAACCAAATTTCACGCATTTCGAGGTTGAGATTTAACAATATAAACAAGCAAATTATTCAAAATAATTTTAACAAAATGAAGAATGAGATTATAACATNATCATAGATTTATTACAATTACTTCTTCCGTGTCGTTTTAATTGCAACTAACCAAATTTCACGCATTTCGAGGTTGAGATTTAACAATATAAACAAGCAAATTATTCAAAATAATTTTAACAAAATGAAGAATGAGATTATAACATAATTCAGTCAAATTTTTTTTGATTAATTTGTTCGTTTACATTGTTAAATCTCAACCTCGAAATGTGTGAAATTTGGTTTGTTGCAATTAAAAAGATACGGAGGARGTATATTAAATATTTTACTAGAACTGTWTTTGCTTTAGTATAAAGTAATAGATTGATCACTCCAACAATGGAGAGATTTGGAAGAAAATCTCACCATTTTTTCCCTCCCCTTCCTTTTCCTTCCCTCCACTTCATCACCCTTTCTACTTCTTTTCCCTCCCACTTATTCATCCAAACAAACTATTAATGATATAATGCTCTATATCTAAAACAAAGAGAGAGGCGCTCAACTCATTAAACTTTTGTACTACATGTTACAACATCCAGGCTTTGTGACAATACATACATTCTGGAAGAATCACAAGCCACGGTGATTAGCATTAGTAAAATTTGTTAATAAAATTTCAGTAATAAAATTTCACACAGAAAACAACAGCATCATCTCTTGACCTTCCACAAGCTGCCTGCAACAAATTCAAAGCAATGATAGAAAGTTTGACGTTCAAATTTCCAGACTCTGACGTTAGAAGAAAACTAATATGCAAGAAAAAGTAAAAATCATCAGGTATTCTCTATCCTTTCTTATTGATACTAGGAGTTCATTGAAGCCCCTAAAGTTCTCTAATCTCCTTTAAGCTTATACTTCAAAACTTTCTTTAGTTTACTCACACATTTATTTATGATCACAGAATTTGCCATATTCGATAGTTTTCCATTACATCTAAAAGCTAATAAGTGACATCAAATCCGCAAGAGTCTTACAGCTAAACTAAAGGATGTTCGTGCAGTGGTGGATCCAAAAATGATGTCTAGTGGGTTCAATAATACATTTTATATATTTTGCTGATATCAACTACTTGAATTTTGAAAGAAAATTTTACGAATTTTGAAAGAAAATTTTACAAATTTTTTTAACCAAAACTAACATGATTTTAAGGAACCTGTGAAGGCTTTTCCCAAAACAGAAGGATTTTTGACTAATTGGGTACAATTTCAGAAATTGGCACATCCTTTTGTGAACATAAGCACTCAGCTACAAACAGTAGTATAATGCAGTAAGATTGGATTATTATTGAAGTGGAGGCTTGTATAAAATACGAAATATAGATAACGGAAAATAATATAGATAACAATCTCAGAAGTGACTAGTGACAGTGACATTGCTTTTGTTGTGTTATAGACTGGTTTTCCGGGCAGCAAACAAAATTACTTAACGATAAGATTCAAGCTTAATGAGCAAAAGGAAGCAATGGCTAGCAAGTAGGAAAGCCTGAATGGAGTTGCAATGAAATAATACACTAATGCCTAACAATAATATACACTATAAAAAAACACATTTTCATTCATCAATAATCTTCATGACTACACCCCTCACTACTAGGGCTATATTTATAAACAAATTTACCTAAGGAAACACTAGAAACTTCTTCTAATTCTTAATATCTAACTTATTATGAATTACCAAATTCACCCTTGTCCTACTAAAACTTGATGTATGACATGTTAGAAGTTGGAATAAGCCATGGAATTGTAGTCCAGATCTATGCTACTCGGACTCTTTATTTTACCTCAAGTACATGTGTTAGATCCTTGCCTCTCTCAGAACTCTCCATCCCAAAAGAAGTAGAATGGTTTTTTTGTTTATCCTTACAGGCAGGTAGTGACATTTGCTTCCATTATATAGTTAGTTGTGTATAAGGGAGAAAAATCGCAAAGTTCTCGGTTTATAAGTTTTCCATTTTGTGTATTATTATAGCTGTTCTGTTTTTGTTTTTGAAGAATAAGCTAACTTTTTTCGTGGGTACGACAGTGAGGGAGCTAATCGGAGTCGACTTATTCAGAACGCTCACTGTTGTTTATATATCTTATTTCACATCCATATTAGAAGAAGCGTGATTTAATTTTTTTTTTACTAAACCCATAAATTTCCTAGAAAGCTAGCATGAAAAGTCAAAGTAGTTTTCAAAGATAGCCTCACAAAAATTAGGATTGTTACGCAATGAAAGTTGAATATTTGGAGTTTCTCTTGTCATCCTAGAGATTCAACCATGTTTCCCCTCTATGATATGCCTTTTGAGTAGCCTGATCTTGTGTTAGTCTGTCTTTGCGAAGGCCCATCACAGTATATCATGTTATGGTAAAAGTTAAGGATTCAGAGACCGTTTCCAACTAATTCCTCTCCTGCTCTAAATTTGAACGCTACGTCTTCATGCTATGACATTTTTTAGTTAGTTTTAGCATAAGGCAAAAACCATTGATCCATGAACTGTTCCTTTTACTGGCATTAGTGTAATACTTGAAGAGACATGTCTATAAACTGCTGATATAAGCATGTCAGCGTCCTCATATAAGCATATATACTCTATATAGTCAGTTTGTTCATCACCATCTCGCCTACTCTTGAAGATAGCGAAGGTGTCAATATTTTCTTGTCCGAACTTGACGCTATTTTAAGCGACATAATAATCTCAGTATGATGCCATATATGGTGCTACGCATTCCTTGCTTTCAATATTGTAATAGAGTCAATTGAAGATGTTTGTGAGCATTCCCATTTCGCTTCTCTGTAACCTTTACGGGTGGATGTCAGTTCTTTGCCTATACTTTATGTATAAATTCTTCTAGGATCTCTGTACTGAAGAAGTATCCGCTTAATGTATCTAAGTCTATTCAGACATATCCTACACGAGATTCATTCTTTTGATTTTCTTTTGTCTTTGAATTGAATATTTCGCTGTCATCTCATATATAAGATGAACCTTATTGATGACATCATTGATCGTCTAGATATTGAGATGTTGTCACTGTTTATGAGTACAATAAGTCCATGAGCGAATCTAAAATTCTTGGGCACATAGTCATCTTGCATGCAATTTAGAACTTTTTTTCCATGATTGCATCAGGAATGTCTTTTTTTTTGTAAAAAAGATAATAAATGATTTGTGCATCTAACCTAGCTCTTAGTCCTTACAAAAAACAAAACACAAAATTTGGAAAAAATAACGCTATACGAAAAATGGTATTTTGTCATGTTTAGGTTGTTTAAAATTGTATGTATTGAAAGTGTATTTCATTATCTCAGCGTTATGACATCACGTAATTGACTAAGGTAATTTGTGATATGGACGTGCTCTAGTAGAACTCTCCTCATTTCGTCATCATATGTTACATTGAGATTTCCTTCTCTTGTTTTTATATTCTTAAATGGATTGTACTCAATATTGTTTTATTTTACGACAACATCTTTCCATAAGGTTTGCACATCAACTTTTGTATTATCTCCTAGAATACTCGAGTAAGATCATTGTTCAAGGTTTGACCTTGCAAGTTTGATTCTTTCTCCTATGCACAGATATGTGAGCTGGTAACCATCACAACTTCATAGCCACATTCTCTGTCTAAGCATCTAATAAGATTGTCGTCTATAATTACTTCTTGAATCGACCTTAGCATCTATCTACTACTATGGTATACAGATTGTTCTTGCGCAGGGTCGATAGTGTGGAAACATAATTTGTGTACGTCACTCGTCTACCATGTTAACAGAAGTTCTTCCATGATTGTAGCTCTATCTAATATGCAGAGTGAGTCTTCATTAGTTCGTCAAATACCCCTGTCAGAAGAGTGTCGCAATGGACATCTACTATCTAATATGGCAGACTTTTGATTCAGGAGTTCGCTAAGTATCTGGCTGTGTCCTCCAAATATCTCCTCTATCGATATTGTCCTCAGTTCCTTTAACCTGTCTAACATTTACTATTTATCTGGCATGAGCACCAGGTCGTGAATATATACGTTAATACTATCAAAGTTAGTTATACCCTTTAGATAGAAAAACTATAAATGATGTATACTTATGCGACAAAATATGTTGATTTATAATATAGGCCTATAGGTTTGTGTAGCGGTGACTTAGTCATCGACTAATTCATTGATTGAGATGGTCATATATCTGTTTCCGAATTAAAGAGGCTTAATGCTCGTCATGTTAGGCATTAGTGTTACTATTTCCTGTGCTTTATCCATCGCGGCACTACCTATCTGCTACTAGGTGATCTTTTTCGTCTTAATGCTAGAATCTCTCTATCGTTAAGTAATTTTGTTGCTGCCGGGAAAACAGTCAATAAACAACAAGCATGTCACTCGTCCTAGTCACTATCCTTTTAATCTCTGTTTATTGGTATTATTTTTATTGTAGTATCTAATTTCATATTTTTTCATATAACATAGCTTCCCGATATTCTCAATTAGAAGCATTTATACTTCAATATTTTCTCACTCTGTAGCTATATACTTTTTGTGTGTAAGCCTGTCCTTTTCACCATACCGAATTGTTCAGATTATTGAAATTTTAACTCTCGCTAATTTAGTCAATCTATTTCTGTCTTTTAGATTTGCGATGAGAAAATCCCTTTTATCAGGTTCTTCGTAGACCTATATGTTAGTTTTGAGTGTTCAAGCTTAAATTCCCAAATTTTTTAAAAGTCTCAACTTGCTGATTCAAGCCCATGATTAATTATCTCTACAATTATGTTGGTTGAGACACTGACATCTTTTGGACCCCACTGCACAACATCATTTATTTAGCGTAAGACTCTGGGCCGTAACTAATGGATTGTGAATATTATTTAGCTGAATCTTACTGAAAGATGACTTTTATATCGGAAAATAGCAAAATACTTCTTCGAATCAATAAGTAATATAGTTCGAATTCGAATCCTTATACTTAAATAGAAGCTTTTGACGAATGAGGTATGAACTTAGTTGTCTTAAGTCCTTAGGATCGTTAAAGACATTTTGGGTGTCATATAGTTATTTCTGCTTTCATAAGTTCGTTCTGAAGAACATAGACCCACATACCTGTTGAACTAATTTTTATTTTCCTTCGATGATTAGTTTATCGTTCTACGTCGGTCTGAATTTGAACGGTCTCGAGACATATCTTCTATACTTCCTTTGCCTCCTTCTTCGTATTTTGTCTACATAGGTCACCGTCCTCTGGTCGTCATACAAGTACTCATCTGTGTGCTGTTGCTGTGATTAAAGTTGATAATCAACTCAGAATTTTATAACACATTTTATAGTTGGTATAAAATTCGATCGGCTCGTTGTGTTTTGTATGTGGATCATCCTATATCTCACACATCGCATGGAGGTCTGATAAACATGTAGTACAAAGTTTAATGATTGGCCTCTCTTTGTTTCTAGAATATGAGTTATTATATTAATAGTTTTTTGGATGATTAAGTGGGGGGAAAGAGTACAGTAGATTATGTTACTGATATTAGTTGAAGAAACGGCAAAAGATGTGACCGAACGGTAGTGATTAAGACATCTGACACGCGTTTAGGTTCTCCTTGCTAATATCTACATAGATTCTTCTTCATCTCTTAGTTCGTAATACTTAGATGTCTTTATCTTCTTTATCGAAGCAAATTATGCACTTTCTAGATATAGGATATTTAATGTGACCTTAATTATAGTCTACTCCGATACTCTTTACATGATATTTTCAAGCCAAATACATAACGTTCCAGCTTGCTACTTCATTCCTAAGGGTTTAAGGTTTTCATGGGTAAACGATAAGAGATTCATCCGAATAATATTTCTTACGTCGTGAATATCAAATCGTCTAACATTCAGACATAATGTCAGAATATATGCTAGTATGTGTTATATATATTTTGCTTTGTATAGTTCTTGTATTGTCTATGTTAATCACCCTCTCTAAATATGCTGTGGAACTTTTGGCTTAGTGCGTCTGCATCCGTGTATAGATTAGTAATTTTTTCAGATCTTGATAATCAGATTTTTTGGCAGAATCGTATATTATGTTTACTGGAGATGTACTGTTCATATTACGGATTCCTCTATGATTGACTTACCTAACATATCTAGTATTTAAAATCATATATGATCGATTTCTAAAAATAATATTAATTCTAAATAAAATCAAATAATATAATAGTATAACCAAATTTTGTTTTTCATAACCTGATGATCTTAATTGACGATATATTGCGCATTCCATATGTGTCTATATCTTCTATCTGTTCAAATCTTTCTCTCTTCTCTCTAGAAATTCCTCTTCTCTCTTCTTCTTTATATTATCTCAAGGAGCAGCGTGCTATCCTCTCCTATCTTGCTTTTTGCTTACAGGCCAGAATCATTACGTATGAGGTTTGAATTTCTCATATACCTTAATCATTGAGCTCTATTTTCTTATTATTACTTCCTCGTGTAAAAAATTAGCATTTTCTTTAGTTATGTTTTTCTTATTGAACTAATCTCTATTTCCAGTTTTCATATTATTACATTCAGTTCAATTCGTATTATTCTTTGCAAAACTGAGCCTCAACTACGATTGAAAGTAGTTTTCCATATCTTTCCTTGTTGTGACAATTTAGATTATGATTCAACCCTTCGGATACACCTTTGCTTGTATCTTCAATTTTCACTAAAAGGCTCAACATGTTATTGCATTGTCGCTCTGCTCATTCACATATGATCATCATTGCATTTTTTTCTTTCTGTTTTTAGATTTTAACTATTGTGTTGTGTCATTGTATATGTATGCATATTGTGTGTTAGCATCATTTCATGTATTAATAAAGCCCAACAATAATGCTTCTTACTTCAATCAATCAATCATCATAAGCTAATCCTTGTGGTCGCAACATGAACCAAATGTGATTATTCCGAGGTATCCACATAATAGGAACGCCCCCTATTATCATTTGGTTCATTATAAGATGTGACTAATTTTTATGTCCCTTCACTGGCCTACCACCTCCTGCTTTATCCGCCTGGTCGCAGTAGAACTTGGTTAGCAAATTATATCTTCTATCTAATATTGATCTTACTGATTGTTTCTAGTTACAAATTATTATAGCGAAGTTGTACTGATAGAGTGATACAGAGTGTAAGTTCTGCAATTTCTAGCTATTAGTAATATATAACTATCATGTCGTAAATCTCTTTGCAATTTTTGGTATGCTATTTTCAATATCTAATTTTATTTGAATAGTAACATAGTATGAAAGGAAAAAATTTCATCTGATGATTATTATGTTTTATCATCTTTAATCTTGCTTCTCAAAAGGTACCAACGAACTCAACATACTGTGCAAACATGGAAAGATTCTCAATTATCATAATTTATATGTGATTGGAATAGAAGTTAAAAGTAATGGCAGGGTTTCACGATGTAATTACTCTATCCTGAAATCTGTGTTCATTGAATGTCTGGCATCGTTAGATATTACTATGCTCATGCAAATAGTAACTTGGTGGAACCTGGTTTTTTAACAACCCTATTCAGAATGAGAAGATCATTATTTCATCTATATATAATCATATTACCCTTTTCTAACTATGATGATGCATAAAATGTACAATGTTCTCACAACTATTGAGTAGTGACTCTCTTTTAACCAATTGTGCTCTTGTATATGGGGGTAACATACTATGCCAATTCTAGATTTAACTATTAGCTAAATTTAGAAAACTTAAAATAGCTTATAATAGTCGAATAATGTCCAGATTTGCTAGGTCTATTATAATGTATTTTACTTAGTTTATTTTAATAAGAAAAAAGGGTGATAATCAATTTAGGCGATTTGATGGTGGTTATTTACGTTTTCCTTATTTCTATGTTCTTCTGGAAGGTTAATTCTCAGGAAAGGATATAAGCCTGTTCTTAGACATTCACTATCTATGATGGACAGATATGTTTGCATTGGGGAATCCTTATGGAACGAAAAACACTAACAATGGGGATCTTTCGACAAAATTGGCTTATCATACTTGAACTTATTTTTTATGCATTTACTAATATATTGATTTGTGATTTAATATCTGATGATATTTGGATGTGTGATTTAGAGACTTTTTTTGTCTAAATGGGGAGAGGCAGGAGGTGTGACCTGGAGTGTTCAATAGCTGATTTTCATGTTAACTACGTCTCATATATATGCTCTTGGAGTAATATGATGGAAAACATTCATATACATTTAACTTGATAAGACATTTTATTTATTGCGGTAAAATAATATTTCGTTCTAAAAATGGCATTGACAAAATCTCAAAAACCACAATGATGGTCAAAATTTGTATCCTCACTTATATTCATGAGCGTACCTTTTCTAGTGACTACACGTTATTTTCTGTTATTTATTCGTTGATCGTTTGTATTACAATAATTGTAGAGAATTTTTGTTGTTAACTACCTCGTTTCTTTAAATGTAACTGAATATTTTACCTCCTCGAATAATACAGTGGTGCATTTAAAATATAACGAGGAGATACACGTTGATACGTTTGACTTGATATTTGATTTCTGAATATACCCAGAGTCAGTGTCTAGAAGGAGATACCATCCATGGACAGCCATTCGAGGAGTCAACAGATGCTTGCAATTAAATGCTGGTGATTTCCTATTACATTGCAGTAACTCTGTAATTTGCATTAAGATTAATGGTCCGCAACAGTTTTTAGTGCATAATAGCTAATTAATGCAAATATCCGTCATTGTTACGAACAGCATTCTATTATTCTCTATGTGTGGTCCTAATCTTAGCATAGCGTCTCAGGAAAATCAGGAGGCCATTGATTGATCATAGGTACGTTATTGGTGTGAATACTGAACATTTCTCGCAAAGTGAGATCTCATTATTATTTGTTTATCACTTTCTTTCCGTCAGTTGAGAAAAAAAAAAAAAAAAAAAAAAAAAAAAAAAAAAAAAAAAAAAAAAAAAAAAAAAAAAAAAAAAAAAAAAACAGTAAATGGTATCCACATGATACTGTCTAATTAAAAATTAATTGTTATTAGCTAATAAATATGTAGTTTCTGTTTTGAGTATAGTATATATTTGGAGTTGTAACTTGTTATTGCTGTCTCTGCTCATGATTCTATCTATATTTTCTCATAATACTGCATCATCCCAATCTGACTGTGCCTTGCTTAGGTTTTAAAGATTTAATCTTATAAGTTTATGTTTTTATTTATTTCATTTCTTATTGTTCTTCTACTTTTATTGCTTTTCTCAATTTTTCATCCCAATGAGAAAGACATATTTAGTGTTGGTGGCAGGGAGTGCAGTATAGCATTGGGAAATTCTTTGTGGACCTAGTGTGGATCAATCACACAACAAATGTTCCAAGTTAAATAGATGAAAGTATATAGACATGGATAATCAATCGACCAATGGATTGATATACTTATCGCATAGGTTGTATTTAGTGAAATTTATACAAGTAAATCTAAAATGCTTAATCTTTATCTTATTTTCAAGTTGATTCTCATACTTACGAACTAAATAGGAAGTCTAGCAGCTTTATTCATTCTTCGTTTTTACGTTAGCAATTATTAATATTTTCATCCATTTGGATCTGCTTCTGATTTTTTGCATCTGCATTTTCATTTATCATTTTCTTTATATTGTAAATCAGGTCAGGAATGTCCTCAGGTGTTAACTTTGCGATTCCTATTACCGATGGAACTTACCCCAAAATCTTATTCTTAAGTCAATGGAACCTTCAACGCAGTTGAGCGATTGTATTACTGTGTACCTTACCCATATTTCAATTTGTTTGTTCTACTCATGGTTGAATTAAAATGTTAAATTAATTTTGTACCATAATGTGGTAGAACATATATATTTCATTGCTTTAGCAACTGCACGCATGCTTGATGCTCGTTTGTCTTTATATAGTTATATTGTATTTATTGATCAACAGGTATATTAAATAATTATTGCGCTTTAGCTCTCACGTCGACGCTATCTTGTTATTACTCGTCATTTGAAAACATCGATTGAGACATTTCTTTGATAGCATAAATACACGAAGTAGTTTTTTGAAATAAAATCACTCTTTAAACACTTTTTTGAAATAAATATTAGTTCCGTTGGGTCTCTTTGTAGGTGTAAACATTCCCAAAATTGTTTTTTTTTATATTATTGTTTGAATAAAATATATAAATTTAAACTAGAGTGGAAAACCAATTTTCCATTATTGAAATTTCAAAGAAA
>SNQN01011834.1:0-14070 GCA_008642245.1 Bassia scoparia | reverse complement strand
AATGTCTTCGAAAGGCTTCACACTTCAAGTCTTGGAATCAACCTAATTACTGCACATGTAACATGGATAAAATGCAATAAAAGGTATATGACTGTTTTTCAGTATAACAGTCAAGGAAACAGCTCCTACTGGTTCTGCACCTGTATATGAGCTTTGTGTTTATTCAGCTTTTCCCTGTAGTAAAACAAGTTAGTTTCAAAATATACACAATAAGTATTAACTTGTCTGGGGAAACATGTATCCTATATCAGCTGGTTCCCCAAACCAACTATTTTCAYAATTAAGTGTCTTGTTCCCTGTATTGGTTTGTCATCACTCAAAACCTAAGGGGCCTAATAAATCTTAAGGCACRASTTTAAATTCYTCGTACGAGTGCTTGCATGCTTGTTTCACAACCATAATATGCTTTAACAAAGACTTGGAAATTTCGTGTTTCACGCCTAATAAGATAATTATGGTTTATGGACCTAGTCCGGCCCGGTGACGCCCCAACGCCCGTGCACTAAACAACCCTTCCAATCCCTTGCAAAGATTATACAAGGCAAACTCTCTCTCTCAAAGCCTTGGGTGGCTAGATCCAAAACAAAGCAAGATAGAGAAACCACAATTTTAATAACAAAGATGGTTGAAAAGAGATGTTTATATCATTTTGGAATTAATAGATTATAGTTGGGCTCCCTAACACTCCTAAGCGAGTAAAAGCATGAAATTTGCCATGAAAACAGCAAAAACAAAGTAATAAAAGGGTGTTCAAGAACTAGCTCAAAACTTAACCAAATTTAACAAAGCCAAGTGCAAATTGCTCACAAACAATAGGGGAAACTATCTAACAACATGAAGAATCAAAATTGAAAGCAACAAGAAAACCCATAAAAACCTAGAAAACGAATTGTACTAAAAACATGTAGTAAACTTAATTGAATTTGAAAACAAATGCAAGAATTGAATTTACCTCGAAAAATTAGATGGAAAGCAAATAAGATTTACAAGAAATGGTTAAGTATTGAAGATTCTAGAGCAAAAACAACACCAAGAACACTAGCTTTCTCTCTCCTAAGCTATGAACAAAAAGAAGAAGAAGAAGATGGAAAATGTAATTTCTAAAAATCTGAAAAAGTAATTCTAAATCTATTCTATCACTATCTTGGTACTGTCTCTTATACACATCTAGATGTGTATAAGAGACAGGTCAATGGTTGTGCGTTAAAGCACAAATATTAAAAGAGCAAAATGTTTAAATAAGATGAATGCAAGGAAGAGGACATGCAAAGCATGATAACATAGTCTTCTAATAAAATATAATATTTTATTATGTTTACACAAGGGTTTAACACTTCTACTGGTGTTATACTTATTGGTGCCGAAAAAAACTGAATGGAGAAAAATCTAATGCAAAGTAAGTGTTGTAGACTTAAAATAAATGAGAATGCCTACAGACCTCACGCGTATAAAACTTTAGACATTGCCACAAATCATAGAGCGTATTCCTGTTTGCATTGTGTCCTTCTACTTTACCGAAATAAAAGACATTATACAAGACATTTCCAAGTTGAGATATATGATACCAATCTGGACACATGGTTCTTATACTGTCTCTTATACACATCTAGATGTGTATAAGAGACAGGCCTTATACTGTCAAGACAAGAATGAAATCATTGAAAAAATTTCCGAAGCAGCAGAAGTAATGTTATAATGTCAATGGTTGTGCGTTAAAGCACAAATATTAAAAGAGCAAAATGTTTCAATAAGATGAATGCAAGGAAGAGGACATGCAAAGCATGATAACATAGTCTTCTAATAAAATATAATATTTTATTATGTTTACACAAGGGTTTAACACTTCTACTGGTGTTATACTTATTGGTGCCGAAAAAAACTGAATGGAGAAAAATCTAATGCAAAGTAAGTGTTGTAGACTTAAAATAAATGAGAATGCCKACAGACCTCACGCGTATAAAACTWTAGACATTGCCACAAATCATAGAGCGTATTCCTGTTTGCATTGTGTCCTTCTACTTTACCGAAATAAAAGACATTATACAAGACATTTCCAAGTTGAGATATATGATACCAATCYGGACACATGGTTCTCACCTTTATGTAAGCATTTGTGGAAGACACTCGAGCTRAAGAAGACTCGTGTGCTATGGATTTTAGATCCTYTGCACTTTAAAAAGGTACCCACTCTCAATCTCCGTAATTACAAATACATGAATTCATCAAATTTTTGACCCCAACTGCATGGTCATTAAAATTCAAATTCCCTATTTAAGATTCACTTCCTCAGAACTCACAATTAATTTTGCTTAGCAGTATCCTATAGTACAGAACCTCTACATCAAAATCATGAAAATCCAAACAAAGCATAATTCAGTGGTAAATTTGAAGCATGAAACTTCATAAAAAATTAAAACCAAGCAGCAAGCTAAGCTGAAAGCAGAAATAGTAGCAAGCAGGAAGCAAAACACTAGGAGGAGTAGGACATGGTAGCACACAAAAAGGTAGCGGCAGCGGTAGCATCATGACAATAATATAAGTAGTAGTAAGTAGAGGCAAAAACATAAGAGTAACATCTAGTAGAAGCAAAAGTACCAAAACACTGTTTATTGGTGTCAAAGTTTTATCCTTACTAAATCGGTCCTACATCAGATTAATTTAATCTGCAGGCATTTCTTGTGGCATGGCACTTGGATGAGGAATTAAACAGATGAGGTGTGTTAGCCTAAGTGTGCTGGTGGTTTAGGAATGAGGAACATCCTTTTGTGGAATATGGTTGTTGTGGGTAAGCAGGTCTGGGCTATAGCTCACATAACMTGTGGGTTAAATGGATTCATACTCTCTATATCAAGGACAAGAACTGGTGGGAGTTTCAATGTCCTATGGATGCTAGTTGGGTGGTCAAGTGTATTTGTAAAGTTAAGGACCATTTAAAACCTTTTCTGCTTGCTTGTTCTGATGCATGGTATAACATCAAGAAGCGTTACTTGGAGGTTAGAACTGTGACTAATCCTTGGATCTGGAGACATGCAGTTTGGAGTAAGTTTAATGCTCCTAAGCATAGGTTCCTACTGTGGTTGATTATGAAACAACGGCTACCAACTAGGGATAGATTACTTGGCTGGGGGGTTGTTGATGATGCAATGTGCTGCTTATGTGGCAAACAGGTTGAGACTCATGCCCATCTATTTTTTGGTTGTGAAGTGAGAGGTCTATATATACAGGCCATCACTCATTGGCTTGGTATTCATCACCACTGTACTAATCTGTAGCAGATGCTTAGGTGGATCAGGAATTGCTCCGATCCCATTCTGCTTAAAGGAAGCAAGTTTATTTAGCTAGTATTGCTGCTACTACTTATATGGTTTGGAAAACTAGGAATGACATTGTGTGGAACAATAACAGTTGTAGTATTGATAGTGTAATTGCTCACATTCAGTCTGTCATTAAGGGTAGGATATCTCTGTTGTATAGCAAGAAAGTTAGTAGAAGTGATGCTTCTTGGTTTAGTGCTTTGTAATTGCTCTAATCTGACAGGCCTCAAGTTTGTTTGAGCTTGTGTGAAGAGTATTGGTTGTATTTTTGCTGTTTGAAATGAATTTTCTTTTACCTCTCAAAAAAAGTACCAAAACACCTAGAAACCAGTACAACAGTACACAAAAGTAAAAACGCCTAAAAGTAGAACACGACTAAAAAAGTCTAAAAAGAACATGAATTACATACAAAATCACTGCATCCAATGAATTATTTTATCTTAAAAAATTGTCCATATCAGATTGTAAAATTTTAGAAATAAAAGTATCAAATTTCCGCAATACTCACTTTATCAAGAATGTAAGCAATATTAATCAAATTAAGGTAAAATTAACATAATTGAAAYGCAATTAGATCGAACTAACTGAATGTACAACTCCCTTTGCGAAATTTGCTGAAAAATCAAGAGGATTTGGCCTACTTCAATTGTATACGAATTTCAAAGATTAGGATGAAATTTGTGAGATTGATGTCTTAAAAGACGAAAAAATTTAGAGCAATTGATGGAAAAATAGTCAAGAACCAAATTTCAAAAATAGAAAGAARAGATGTCAARGTAGGTGCAAAGACATCAAAATAGCTTCAAACATGCATCAATCAACTAATAAAAACTCAAACACTTAAGTATGATGCAAATGGGCACAAAATGGGACATATGTGCACAATTAAGCTCGAAGTAGGTTAGAATTGAGTGTTTAATGAGCTCAATAAGTGGTCTCAAGAGCCACTACTTATCACCCACCACCCTCTCTTCTTCACTCTTTCAAGTTATTCAATTATTGTGGTGATAGTGAATTATGGGGTGAGGCGAGCTGAATGAGGGGGATATGACTTCTTYGAGTGAGGATGGTGATGGTACGGTGAATTATGGGGGGTTGTGATTTGCCAAGTGTGATGAGGATAATGGTGGCAGAAAAGGTATGACTTCTGCGAGTGAGGGTAATGATGATACGGTGAGTTGCGAAGGGGGGTGAGGAAAGGTGGTTGAGGGCAATAGTGTGGGGACTGTGATTTTACAAAGTGTGATGAGGATAGTGGTGGGAGGGAGCTAGGATTYGGTTAGTGAGCAAGGGGTTTGGTGGTGGGTTGTGGATATGTGTGGGGTTCAATGGTTGGTGTTGGGTGGGTGGGTGTGGGTTTCGATGGTGGGTGCTAGGTGGGTGTTGGGTGAGGTTCGTTGGGTAGGGTGGAGTGGGGGTGGTGCTGGGTGGGTGGATGTATGTTTGTGGAGGAGCGGGAGGGAGTTTTGAGTTTTTTTTTTAAAGTTAAAAAAGGTTAATYATTGGATTAAAGGAAGGGTATGACTAATAATTAATGATTAGGAGCTTATGGGCGCAACATAAAATTCTCAAAAATCTTTGGATATACCTCAAAAAAGTCAATTCTGTAGAGGTATACCTTAGAAAAACTCTAACTAAAAATAAGGTGAAAATAATAGAATTAGAAACTCTCATTTCTTCTTTGTAGATGACTCACCTCTCTGTTTCTGGGCTACTACAGCTACTTGTCAGGTTATTCATGACATTATTGCCTCCTTTTTTCAGGCTTCAAATCAGATGATCAACTTTGATAAATCATGTGTCATGTTTAGCCCCAATACTCCTCGTCCCTTGTAGACACCCAAAAAAATTTCACCCCAAATTGAATAGCCTATGAGGAAAAGTATGACATTTCAAAAGAATTCACTACAAGAATTTGTTAAGGCCGACCGAATTATCGACCGACGAAAAAATCGTCGATAATACCGACCGACACCGACCGCAGTTGGTCGGTGATTTTTACGACCGAATATTCGTCGGTATTACCGACCGATTGTACATCGGTCGGTGTACCGACGACAAATCGGTCGGATAATCCTTGATTTATAATCCTAACTCCACAATTTTAAATTAAAAAAAAAAACAATTTCCTATGATTCACCGACCGATTTGTCGGTCGGACACCGACCGATTTAAAATCGGTCGGTGACTCATTGGGAATTGTGCCCGTCGTATCAGTGTTTAATTTTCAAAAAAGAAATTATAGGGTTACAGACCGAATTTTCGGCGGTACACCGACCGATTTCAAATCGGTCTGTACCGACCGAAATTCGGTCTTAAGTTTATAAATAAAAAAAAATTATTTCATTCGACTTGGAAACAACTCGACCCTCATCCACACTCTCTCTCTCTTCGACTTGTTAAAAAATTTATTTCATTCGAATCCTCTCTCTCTCTCACTCGACCCACTCCGTGCCTCACGGCGGCCCACTCACGGCCCACTCGGCGACCCCACCTCTCCTCTCTCTCCTCTTCTCTTTCTCTTTCTCTTTCTCTTTCCCTCTCCTCCCCTTCGCGTGTTGCGCTGCTGCTGTCCTTCGGTGGTTGCGCTGCTGCTGTCCTGCCTCGATTGGTTGCGCCTATCGCGGTGCTGCCTCGATCTCCTCGCCGCCAATCCCCTCTCTCACAACCCTGCTGCTCATTAAGGTTAGGTTTGAATTTTTGTTAATTTTTTATTTAATTTCTGCAATTATTTAATCAAATTGGATTGTAAGGCTGATTGAAGATTACTAATTGAAGGTGAGAATGTTAATGAATTGATGTCCAATTGTGAATTTTGACATGTTTTTGTTCTTATGTATTGCTGGTTCATAAGATTATGTTTGTCCTAGCCAACTGCACAAGTCGCTTTCTGATTCCACGTTAACTAGAAATTTTCTACTGACATCAATCAGAGTCAAATTATGCACGTAATTTCACAGGAAAAAGAATATTTGCAAATGATTCTTTCACTCATTCTTATAAACAAGGATTAAGAAATGACCTCACAAAAATTAGAGTAACATGAGTTAATTACAGTAGTTCTTAGTGAGCATCACAGACAGGGAAGCATCGTTGAATCGTAGTAATTCGCAATAATGATGGGTTAAACAGGGATTAATAAGTTATAACATCGGCAAAAGTCCAAAGCAACATCAAGGAAGAGAAAGCAACATCAAGTAATAGTCGAATAAAAACTATATATATATATATATATATATATATATATATATTAGTATTGTAGGAATATGCAATATGGAAGGTAAATTGACCATTTGAAAAGTGATCAGCAAAGAATATTTATTTTCTAACATAATCAGAAACATGTTAATGAAAGTAACATTAATCTTAATCAGAAGGGATATTCTAGCAACTCCTGCAGTAATACTTTTAGTCTTCTATTTGCCAAAAAAAATAAAATACTTTTAGTCTTCAATCATGGATCAAAATAATGGTATAGTAATAAACTAACACATTTGTTAAAATGTTCAGCAAGTTTAGATGYAYTGCAAATAAATGGAAAACATACCGCCAAGCTGTACTGCAGCATCTACCAGCCTCATGTTTTGGGACATGAGTTCCTCTATACACTCTCGAGTAATTACTTTCTTCTGTGTCTTCTTTGGTTCATTTACTAAAGCATGTTCATTACTCCTATCATGAGCCAAAGGTACACCTAGCTCTTCAAATAATGCACACATAGAGTAATTGACATTAGGATTTGTTGCACCACTGCAATTGCAAAGAGAACCTGCTGGCACAAAAGCGCTTTAAACTATGAATATTGATGACATAAGTTACTAATTAATAATTACATAAATTAGAATCTAATATTGATGACATAAGTTAATATTGATGACATAAGCGATTTTCGGTCGGTAAGCGTGGTCGGCCGAAGCCAATTTTCTTGTTGTGTTTGATTACGAAAGTTGCGACAAAATACACAAAAACACACCCACTTGCAGATTTGAATTAGAGTGGACTTTGAAATCGTACACTAAGGGCCCAATAAWAGGCGGAAAATAGCTATTTTAATTATTTTCTATTTTAGGCCATTTTTCTTAGAAAAAAAATGAGCTTTTAGAATTCTTTCTAAAAGTTATTTCGAAGATTTTTCATTCTCATCTTATTGCTCTCATTTTTCTGAGTTCGCTTGTATTTTTAAATAAATTTTCTGATTTTTCTATGATTTTCTATGATTTTTATAAGTTTGCGAAATAATTTTCAAAATAAATAAATTCAAAAATTCTAAAAGAAATCCAAAAAATTCGGGAATGATCCGGAATATTCTAGAAGGTTAACCTTGAGCTACAAGTAAGCCAAAATCGGGTAAAAGATATTCCCAAATCGTAGATTAGATCCAAAAAATAGAGATGCAAATTCCCGAACGAAAGATAGATAGAGAGTAAAATCATATAYACGGCAAGCTGACGTGGCAGCCACGTTAGCACAAGCGTATATACGGATGGTCCCACCTTATATACACTTGGTATGAGCGTATATACGAAAACCATACCGTATATACACTTGCCTAAGCGTATATATAAAGGCTCTTTTTGCTATCTTTCTTTCCATACGCCTATAAATACATGCTCTCGGTGCTTAATCGAACATAAACTAAAATCTTTGTATGATGTGCAATTAAAAGCTCTCAAAAATCTGTCTCTCACACAAATCACTCAAAAAAAAACAATTCACTCACAAAATCCAAGGTTCTCGAATTCGTCGCAACTTTTGGAGTTGTTTCTTTGCGAATCTGGGTACAAATTCTGAGGCTATCAAATCTAATTCTATTTCTTCTTTTATAATTATTATTGATTGACATAATACATTGAATTTCGTTTATTGCGCTTTTTGTTGAGTTCCTTAAGTTTTGAATGATGACAAACCATTACAGGAAACAGGATGATTAAAGTATGAATATAGTTGGTTCTGGGAACCGGCTAGTTAGAAACTTGTTTCCCTAGACAAGTAATATTTTTATGAGAATGCTTTGACTAACTTGTTTATTAAAAGGGAAAATGATTACATAAGGCTATTCACATGGTGAGAAACGTAGAGCTGTTTTTGACTGTTTATTTCTGCAAGAAAGCAATTTTTTTGTGATGTTAACTATTGTTATTATGTGCAGTAATAGATTATTAAGACTTGCGTGTGAATCTTTCGAAGATATTCGAGAAGAAAGTGTGCTCTATAAGATTGAGTTTAAAGGAAGATTCAAGTTTGAAGATTGCATGAAGATTCGAAGAATTGTAAATTAGAGTTTGATTAAGGATTTTCATGTAATATGCTTGTAGTGTGATAAATGGAATGATAAATGCTTAAGTGTTTTTTGAGTTATGTTGTGAATTCTGGTACAAAGATGGACAGAATTATAACACCAAAGGAACAGCTAGGGAAGTTAGTTTGAATAGATGTTGGCTGCGGTTTTGAAAAGGTTTGTCTAAAATATTTTCACAGGCCATTTTGAAAGATTTGAGCTGGAATTATAGATGGATAATATATTACATATAAACTGGGAGTATTAACTGTGTTGATGTCAAATCTTAGGATAAATCGAACAGATAAATACTTTCCATAAAATAATCTTGCCTTGTTTGGCAAGAATAGATAATATGAGAACTCGGGTTAGTTAATATAAATCGTTATATCAACATTCCCAATTTTCGCACTGATTAAGAGAAGACTACTTTGAGAGAAGAAACCAAAAAGCATTAGAATAACATTGAGTCATACACAGATACATCGCGCATACAACATTCCTTACTTAGATTTCTTAAGAAGTAATTCATAGAGAGAAATATTGTTTGTAGGTTCACAGAGGGTTGAAGCCTGGGTAGTGTTTGTGAGTTCAACACAAAGTTGGATTACGGTGGTGGTCGAGTGACATTCAGAGTTGAGTGTGGGGTGTACTGGTTCGTAGGGAACGTAGAGTGAGCAAGTTTTTTGTTTTTTCAGCGTTGATTATAAAAGAGCTTAGTGTAGGAGGACGTAGCCCAGAGTTGGTGTGAACCTCGTTAATACTCGTGTGTTCTTTTACTGTTTATTTAACATCCCGCTTGCGTAAGAACAGCCAAATGGTTCTTATTATAAGCTAAAGCAAAAAGAAAAATTGGTCATAGTGTATCATACCAATTCACCCCCCCCTTTGGATATTTAGAACCTTCAATTGGTATAGAGAAGGTTCTGAAGAGTACATCTAGAGAAGTCAAGCTGAGTTCAAGAATTAGGTGCTCGGATATGATGCAAAACCAATTTATGAACAACTATGCAGGTGGAACACGGATCAAAAATGTAATTATTGGGGATTGACTATAGTGGTGTTGTGGTCAAAAATGGTCAACAGATATGGAGACTGACTGAAGGGAAAGACTCAAAGAAAGACAGTGAACTGGTGACTGAATTTAAAGTTGCGGAAGGAAATGCAAAGCTGTAATACTAAAAGGCTATGGTGAGGCGAGTATACGAATTTCTGGATGCAGCAATGCAAAAGAATTTGAGATCTCTTGATTGCTTATGAGAACCAGCCGAGGATAAAAGATCCAATTGATTTGCTAATGTCTAATATGATTTTGCTATGAAGGGGAAAAAGATTATGATGTTGTCGTAGATTATGACAATAATGAGATTTAGTCCTTGGGAAAGTTTTTTGATGAGGATCTTGTGAGAAAAGTATTGCGCGTTTAATACAGAATGCAATGGACAGAAGATCACTGCATCATATGAGCCAAACTTGTCTACTTGTCTCTGAAAGTGATTGGTTCCTCATGACACTAGTTATTATTGACTTAACTGAGAAGGAAAGCGGAGGCATAGCATTAAAGGAACAGTAGAAGAGGTGAAATGAATTGGCATGATTGCCACAGTTTGAAAGAACATCGTGATATAGGAAGAACTTAAGGTAAAACCTTTAAGAAACTAACATCTTCTTCAGGGTGTTTTAAGTGTGAGAGAAGGGCCATCTCTCGGTGTCAAAGGGAAGGACAAAAGTCCAAGTCTGAAGAAAGCGAGCTTTCAAAAATGCTATGATAGGATCAATCGGTGGGGTGATTCTGACAGGATTGATGAGGATGAAGACTAACCTAGTGTTTTGCTGATCCTTTGAGCATAGAGGGAACAACTGATGACGGAACAGGGCGGGACCACACAATTGAGAAGTGTTGATGGCCAAAGAAGGATGTATTACCGAACCAGGTAAATCTAGAAAAAGTTAGGCAAGATATGCATGAGTATGACAGAGAAAATATGCTAGCTGTATGATTTGTTAGATGAATGTTTAAATAGGTGAAACATACAAATGGAAGAGAATAAAGAGAACGTGGTGAATATGAAGTTTGCTATTGCAGTTGTGATACTGGAAGAAGTAATGCATGATTGAAAGATCAGTGGAGAGCTTGAAGTTGATTTTGGACAAAGTGTAAGGTGGAACTAGAAAGGCCGATTTCCAACAACTATCCCAGTTTGATGGTGAAGAAGATCTGGATTTTGGTTCCCCTAGACTTATAACTAAGTGAGTCGGTGATTTTTTAGCAGGTAAGGAAAGCAACTTTTGTAGCAGAATTTCTGTTTTGAAAGCCTTTGAAATACTGGCTAGCATTAGAAGATTTCACAAAGAAGCTGCTTACTCAACTGACATTAGATGTTCCCCATAGATCATAGTGATGAATCTGAATAATAGATGATATGATGGAAGCTGTGGTGATTCATGCGAATTCATAAAATTGAAAGAGGGAAACAGTCATACTAACAGTTAAGGATGGGTATGATCTGAATCTCATCTACACTTGAATCTTGAAAAGTGATGTTGTTGTTCTTAAGAAAAAACGAGTTGCTAATGAGAATCTTGAATCAAGAGAGATAGAACTTCATGAGAGTACAGACATGTGAGTGTTACTGATGCACAGGAGACTTAGAGTCTTTACTTCAAAACGAGGTAACAAGGGAAAGGTTGGTCTGGTTATAATAGACAAGGAACTAGGAAACGGTCTTCCAGAGAACACATGGGATTCAGGGAATTCAAAGAGGTAAGAGTAGTCAGCTGCATGTGTGTTATATCGTGGCAAATGGACACAAATTCACGGTGGTCATGCTAGAAAATTAGTGTGAATAAGCAATAACATGTGAAGTTGGTCTTGGAAAGAAGATATTGAATGAAATGTTGTGGAAAAGGGACCAGAAAATTTGGGTTCCTAGACTATGTTTGATTTGTTCTTAAAGGCAAAGTGAAGAGAAGTACCTATTGGGTATTTGGACAGTGGATGCTTCAGACACATGTGGGATAAGAGCAATTTCTCTTCACTAGTAGCTTTATGGAAGAAGTGTTAGCCTTGGAGATAAGAAGGGAACCGATCACGTTTTAGGTAGGTAGGTAAGACCTTTCAAGCAAATTGATGATGTATATTATGTTTGAAGGCTGCAACATAATCTTTTGAGGGCATTTTTCAATGTGTACAAGGAAATAGAGTGAGTTTCAAGCAACTCTTTTCAATGTGAATACAAACAGGTGAACTTATATGTTGAGGAACAGGAAACCACGATGTTTTACTTAATTCTTGGCTAAAATCTCAAATAAGTCTTCTGTTGAAGCTGTTTCAGACAAATCAAGTGGATTTGGATAGATGATTTGGACAATCGTCTTACTTGAATAACTTAAGTCTCAGACATGGTGATAGGACTCCCTAACATAGTTGAGGCAGACAAAGTTGTTAGAATTGTTTAAGGGGAAACGGGTCAAAATCTCTTTTAAGCTAAAACTGTTTTGAGTACACAGGCCTTGAATTCTACACATTGATTGTGGGTCCATGGAAGTTCAGAGTCGAAAGGTTAGATTGTATGTGTTATTGTTGACGACTTTTCCAGGTCACAGGGTGATAATGTCACTCAAGATGAGACTTTTGGATGATGGGGGTGACCTGGAAACAGGTGGAAGAAAGTCTCACAGCTGGTCTCGGTAGGTAGACAGGTACTGAATTTAAGAATGTTGACTGTCATTGTTATGCAGGGAAAGGTATTACAACTTTCAGCTCCAACACCGAACGGAATGGTGTGTTGAAGAAGATAGAATCTTGAGGAGATGGCAGAACAATGATTTGAAGTGTCTTAGAGTTTTGGGGTGAGTGTTAAAATGCTTGCTATATACTGAATAGAGGATCATTAGGAGTAAGAGACCTACGATGCTCTAAAGGGAGAACAATTTAATATTTCGTATCTTTGGATGGCAAATGTTAGTACATAACAAGGGAGAACAGTGGATAATTTGACCCTAGGGTGATGAGGGAATATTTTTGGGATATTCTTCTCAAAGTAAAGCTATAGAAGTCTTTAACAACGGAACTGTGTGTTGAGGAGAGTGTTCATGGTTGTGTTTGATGAATTTAACATGTCTTCTGAGATTCACGGTTTGAACAGATGAGATAATTGGACTCTGATTAGCAGGGACAGTGTGGTTTTCAAATGTTGAGCAAGATAACCTAGGATCTACTAGTCACAGAAAATCATGGTGGAGAGCTAGAGGAGAAGATGATGAGATATAGGTAAGGAACAGGCTGATGGTTCGTCCAAGAGATGAACAGGTAGCAAGTTCAGGGGAACAGAATAAATAAACAACAATGTTACCTGAACTGGGAAAGAGAGGTAAGGGGAAAAGATGATTGATCCTTCTGGTTTTCGAAGAGGAGAGATTGTATAATCTGTGGTTCCCAAGATGCGAAGCAAAAATGATTTTCCTGCAAAAGTTTTAATATAGTTTTTCATCCCCCTGATCAATATTAGCAATATAAATAAGGGGAATTCAACAAGAAGAGTGTTTAAATAAATTTTGTGGTTTCTATTCATTTCTGTCTAGCATAGAACAACTGATATAAATGGCATTAACTGATCCTTGTTGGGTTCTAGAAATGCAGATGGATAATCAGTTTCAAGGAAGAAGTTTGGCTTTGTACTAGACCAAAGAAAGGTCAAGTAATTGGTAAAGGGTATTTCAGACAATTGGGATGATCTAGGTACATAGTCAAGAACAAAGCAGGTAGTTGTGCAGTTATCAATCAGGAAAGGAATAGACTATATGATTTGGCACGTAGCTAGATGAGAGGCTATTAGAATATTTTGTGATGCTGCTCAATGATATGAGTTGTTTAGATGGATTGAAGACTGCCTTCCAATGGAATAATTGAAAGGAGAGGTATTATGTTGAGCAAGGCCCCTGGTGTTGGAAGACAACTGTTTCCCCAACATGTGTACGGTTGGACAAAGACTATATGGTTTGAAGCAGCTCCAAGGGCTTGGTTGAAGTGCAACTTTTGATGAAGATGATTACAAAGGGGAAAGTGGATAAACTTGTTCATCAGAACCAGGGAATTGATTTTACAGATTTATGTAATGATATTTTGTTTGGTGCTACTAATCGGTGCTATGTGAATGATTTGCTAATCTTAAGCAGAGTGATTTTTGAAATAGCATGATGGGGCGAACTAGGGTTCCTTGGTGCAGATAAAGAAACAGTTGATGGATCATGATCCATCACAAAGTATTAAAATGAGCTGTTGAAAAGTTGGCATGGAAGAAAACAAGTAATACACACGTTCTAATCTACAAAACTTTGATGTGATCTAAAGGGACAATTGGCAGTCACTGTACAGGATGATTGATCTTTGCTTATACAGCTAGTAGACCTGATATTTTTGTTTTTGTTGGGTTGTGTGCAGGCAAAGCAATCAAAGGAATCTCATTTGATGGTTTT
>SNQN01011832.1:0-17751 GCA_008642245.1 Bassia scoparia | reverse complement strand
ATTCCAATTTCGGATGTGTAATCAGATCTCGGCCTTCACACTGAAAGGTTCTCCATGTGGTGGAAAGTTGTTGGACTCGAAGGCTCACTACCGCAGTGGACATCTATCTAATTCTCCAAGCTTCTATTAAACAGAACTAGTCTGACCAGCACAGGATAATGACGAACACTGCAGTTCGCTTGTAAGACTATTCCTTGACCACTGTCGTAAGGCTGGTCCGTGCGAGGATACGCAGGTGGCTGCCCATTTTGTCTCTATATAGGTGGTAGGTCTCCTATTCACTTCAGATAAGAGTCGTCAGGATGCAGAAAACCATGATTCATACTTCGGCAGATCAGATTGTACTCAGTGCGGGTGTTTCGTGGGGATCGGCCACTCTTAGCCTAACTTGTACAGGTCAGTTAGGCTGCTAGTCGTGCTGAGACACTCTCAGATAAGGCGGTTTGTCATACTCTACTACAGGCAGTGGATATACGAGGTACTTTCCGATGTTTAGGCCCATAGAGACAGACTTATGTTGGATTTGGTACTCCGCGCATGCTATGTATGTGGAATGTGTGTCAGTGAAGCCTAAGGGCAAATGGACGAGTTCGTCCGCCGGATTGAGGCCCAAGATGAGATTGTTGACTGTACTTCGTATGTTTGATTTACATGTTTTTGTTTTTTGTTTTTAATATCATCTTTATTTGTTGCGTTGTAACTTTCTTTCTTCACAGATTGATTGGCTGCCTTACGGGCATAAGATCCTAGGATAATGGTACCTAGGACTCTATATATGGGATTATATTGACTTGTCATGACATTATCGAGCCGTATATGAGCCTATGCGTTGGGCCTACGTCAGTTAGGTCGGGGCAACCGTGTATCCCGTACCACCTATTCAACCTGAGTCAGCTTCAAAGCAAGCGAAGAGGGCCATATAGGTGGAATTGCAGCTGGGAGCCTCCTTTCGAGTGGACCTCTTTTCCTATGTGAATAGCTTGACATTAGATCGCCTATGGCGGCGGAACACCCTGCCGAATTTGTATGCAAGTGAGTGGTGATTACAATGACTTTGTTCTTGCGTGTGTCGCATCCACGTTTACTAGCAGTTCCCCAGAGACTGGTCGGACGTGCGAGATGCCTCCTGTGACGGCTACAGAGGAGGTACTTTTTTTTCTTTTTATTTATTCATAGATTTTTTTGTTAATTTTTTTATTTTTTGTTGATTTTTCTACATTATGTTTGTTGCAGTGGGTAAACTTATGGAAGGCGTAGTTGGTGCTTTGACGCTAGGGCACAACATACAGCAGAGTAATTGATCCTGCGTTCAAGAGGCGTGTTCGATGGCAAATGAATTGTGTCGAAATGAGAGGTCTGCAATTGTCGAGAGCAGCCACACATCGAGACGCGCCGATGATTCTGATCTCGGATTCTGATTCGGACTCTGATTCCGACTCTGAATCTCATTCTGATTCTCATAATGATTTTTAGTTTATCCAAGGTTTTTTAATTTATTGGTTTATTGGACTAGATTTAAGTGTTTTGGACTTAAGACATTTTATGGCAGTATTGTTGATGTTGGATTTTTATTTAGATTTTGTTCTCAGTTTTTTTTAATATCTTTGGGTTTTAAACTACCGTGTTCATACGGCTAAATAGCATGCAGCACATACATAATAATTAAAGGTATGTCATACAAAACTACCTATCATAGTAGAAACTCATCATACAAACTAATCATCAGCTAAGTAGAACTGTTTGCTGACTCGGAGCTGCGTTATGCGTCATCTATCCCAAAGGGCTCTCTAGAAGCATACCAAATATTGCCCAACCATTAACTGTTGCATCATTGAAGTTCTTCCCACAAAGGAGAGATAGGTGGAACTTGGAACCCATGTTGGCATGTTGTTAGCCGTATGTAATGTCAGGAAAGTACGAGGTGGCGCTATGGACTACTCCATAGTAGGCCTAGTGTTCCTACCCACCATACGTCCAAAGGGAAGAAACAGTACGAGTAGTTTTGGATACATCTTACGGGTTTACCGGAAAAACATTGATAGGTACAATTTGTATTGATTTGCAATCTCAGGGAAGGTCTGCTAGCTACTCATCATTTGATGCTCTGGACCGCATGAGCACCACCTTCCCAATATGAATCGTCAATGGCTTGCTTAAACGTTGAAATTTTGCATACCATAGATTATGCCCTAAACGCCTTACGTTCGCGCACAATTTATTACAGGCTGTTTGCTGGTCACGACGCCTAACGAAATCACCCACCGTCCTGATCATGATGAATGGCATCAGCAACACAACGAAAACCACAATTCCGTCACTCCGTAACATCAAGCCAATCTTCGAGATACGGAAGAAATGACGCTGTACTCTGTCCTTCGACGTACGGGAAAGTAGATGTGGTACTAATCATCAAACAATTTTAAAATTTTCAAAACAAAAATTTTCAAAAGAAAATAATTTAAAAAGAACAAAATAATATTAAAAAACAAAAGATAATTAAAAAAACAAAAATATTTAAAAACAAACAATAATTCCAATAAAAAACACAGAAAAAGTACTACTTGAAAAAACAACAAAATAAAACTGTACCGATATTTGCGACGGAATCAAGTCTGATGTACGGGGGACCGGCCGAACGTCTACCTACGAACGACCAATGAACTCCCAACCGGGAAGGGTATCCAGTGTGTAGCCAGAGGGACTTCTGGTGGCCCGAAGTATTCCGTTTCGAGAAACTGGTTTCATGGTATTGGATTTCCCCGGATCCAAGTGTGTGGTAGCTGACATGAATCAAACGGAGATCAACCTCTACAGCCGAGGATGCACTAGCTCGAACCTCATCCACTAACTCCATAAAAACTAGTGAATCTTGTTTCGGGTGTGGGCCCCTTCTGGGCAAATGCTGATATGTTCAACTCCATCCCCCAATTAAATCAATGTCGTCCAGGAAGGCGTCGATGTCTCAACCCATGTACACACCTCGATCCTCATCCATGAGAATCGAAATGGAACAAGCACAAGTAATGCCGTGAGTTATGCATCACTACACAATCGGCACTTCTCACATTGTATCATTCGGCTAGCTTGACGATCTCTTCACGCCTCAGTGTCATACAATGAGTCTCGACCCTTGACTTGGTAAGTGACACAAAAGTGAAGAAATCCGTCAATTCAAGTTCATGGTGAGCCTACAAAGCTCAAGAAGTTCTTATTCTCGATGATTTGACTCTCAATTCCGCGTGCATCTGCTGAACAATGTGTTCATGCAGGCAGAGTAGAGCTTTGGATCCAGTTTTTTATGTAGGAGTGTTGACTTTCGGTGCGGGCAGATTGGTCGTGTTCCGAAATGACGAACCGTGTTCGTCCACGCTTTCACGAACTTTTCCTTATGCTGAGCAAGCCAAGTGTCTTCAGAGGTACTCCCAATCTTCGATGACCTGCCTCAAGATAGCAAGACTTCCTAAGTTCCCCTTGGGGGTATCAACCACATACCTACTTACTTAAGAGTTGTGTCTTCTTCTCCTCGTACTCCTCCTCTGTTGCAGAGTGGATAAACTCAGACACGATCCTCTCCCAAATTTTGTGCTGCATTCCAGCTTGCCTCGTATTTCTTCTCAGAACCAACCTACACATTCCGATTTATATGCCATGTGCAAAGCAAGTGGGCCGAATACGGGAAATATCTCAAGAATAGGGAGTGACAAAGGCAAGCAAGCTCTCGGATCATCAAATTGCATATTTGGTTTCTTACACGAGTCCCAATCAAGTTGGCAGCATATCGAGAAACCCACCTGAAATCAATTCAATTTAAAAAATTAATTCATATCATCATTCTTAAATTAGAGTGTCGCGTATCTAAAATAGTTATGTAACTGTAAGTCAGCCTTGCTTCCGTCTTCAAAAAGTGCCAACCGATCAAAAAGTTCTTGTTTTGTCGGGTCATCCTATAACTACACAGAGGATACTTTGTACCTGTTAGTCTTGTACGTTGAATCCAAGAGTATCACATGGGGAATATGTGCGAAGGATGATTAACGGATTCCCGAATGAGCCACAAAAGTACGAGTACACACAACCAGCTCAGTCATAAAAGAATCAAGCCAGAACAGGTACTTATACCTTGGCTGCTAGTGCGAGTACCGTTGAGGCAGCCGATTCTTGCCCATGCTCTTTCTGCGCGGCTACATTCTTCAGTTGTTTATGCTCTCTGTTTATGTGTGTTCGAGTTTAACTCGGGAAGTTGAGCTTAATAGATCAGAAATTGGAGCAGTATTTAACTTAGCTGCAATCGGTCATGATCACTGATCATTTTTACGGCGGGGGGAGTAATGACGCCGAGGCTGTGTGACCCTCCCGGCATACCACATCAATCTCCAGGTTGTGCTTTTGCCAACGATAGTCCATTGCTGACCACCACACCTCACCCGCTCGAGTGTGACTTTCAATTTAAATGACATCCGAACATCCCTTTCTTTTTGTATGTCTACGCTGAGTGTCTCCATATCTCGGGGCTCTTTCGGCTTCCAACGGTCACGAACGAAGGTAGATGTCAACCCTTCCATGTCTACCGTGTTTTCACAGTGTCAATCACCAAGGAGAAAGCCTAACGATAAGCCTATCTGGTTTTTAACCCAATCAACTGGTTCGCATCAGCGGGACACTAAATCCATTCGAATCGAGTGAAATCGAGTTGTTAATCCGTGCTCTCCGGACATCAGCGTGTAGGAGACTAACATACATAAAAAACCGCGTAAAATTATTGATTAAGTTATAAGTATTTTAATTACTAATTTAAAAATATTAAAACACGCCAAAAATTTGATATTCAAAAAAATTGGGACTTCAATAGGTTGGACGACGCTCACCAAACCCCAGAACCCTGGTCTGGGCGCTGGCAGAGGTCGCCAGGACTGGACTGGGCGCCATACTACCAGGCGTCCAGTCCATGGGTCCCTGGCCCTCTGCCAGCGCCCAGACCATGGGTTCTGAGTGTGTTTTGGTGAGGCGTCCAACCATGGTTATTGTAATTCCTAGTCGTTAAAGGAATGATTACCCTCCATTATCGTCGGCCATTTGTCCTACTCCGACTACTCGATGTGTTCCGGTTAAGAATTCCGACGACTTTACTCCGATGTGTTTTCGGTGAAATTTCCTTCAGACGAGTCAAGCACTAGAACGGTCGAAATTGAACAAAATCGATGGTGTCGCACGTGTTGTAAAGGATAGGAATTGGGTTGGAGTTAGTGCAGAGATGTTTAGTGAGGGTAAGTTAATGCGGTAAGTTTACGTATAATATGGACTTAGATTCTAGTAAAAATGCGACTGTTGTTAGGCATTCAGTTAAATTATTACCGCACCTTTGGTCGTGGTGTTGTGTAACTAACTAACTATTACCTTAGTTTTTCCTTGAGTTAGCAGCTAAGTGATAATGTAACACAATGCAACATTAACACGGGGATGTTCTAAGGTTTGATCAAATATTTTAATTAATTGATTTAATTTAATGGTATTTTTTTACTACATGCATTTTTTCAATTTTTAATTAATTCTCCATTTCTTCAAAAAAATCGTGTCACTTTGGTTTTCTCGGAAATGAGCAAAATTTGGTGAGTTATAATTGTGTGTTGATGGGACAAAAAAAGAGAGATAAAGTGAATAAAGTAAGTGTATTGATGAATAAACTTTTATAAAGTAGTTGTAAAAAAGTGAGTATTTTATTGGCTCTTACATAAAAGAGAGAAAATTGAGTATTTAATAGTGATCCCCATTCCAAAATTGGAAAAAGTAAAGTGAGTCAATTATTGTGAAATTTCCAGAAAAGAAATTGAGACAATTTTTGGATGAAGGATATTAATGGTTTGTGCTAATCCACAATGTCCATTATTATGCTCTGCATGAAAAGGTAACTAACTAGGTCTTGTTCTCATCAACAGAATTTTTCTGAACTAACTTACTGGTACTGAATGAACTTATGTTTACTAAAGTGAAATTATTGGTACTAAACTGAATTTATTTTTACTGAAGGTGAAACCTTTACAAATTCTTAAGGATTGACTTATACTACTGAACCGAACTTATTTATAACGAACTAACTTATTACTACTGATTGAACTTATTTTTACTGAAACTTATCTAACACTAAATTGACAAGAACAGCGTATGAGATTCCTGAGTTAGTTATCAACATTTATTTGTGCTAATCCATTAATTTAAGTCACCACTTAAGGTTATTTTGGATTTCAAAAAAACATAAAGTTACTAATCACCGACTTGAATCGGAAATTTCCAATTATAATGTAGTGCAAATATTCAAAATGTATTAATATCAATAAGAATGAGGAATTTTGACCAGCATATGTTTATAAAATTCAATATTAAATATTTACATTGATTCAAAGTATTACTCCCACTGTTCCATAATGTTTCCTGCCAGTTATTGTTCATATGCTTTCCAATTGTATGATTCAGTTTGGTTATATCTTTAGTTATACGTTTGTGAAAATTATAACGATTGAATATTAAATCATCACCATTTAATACGAATCAACAATATCCACTCATCACTATATTTACTCTTATACATTAATGGTTATTTGCAAAATTGCATCCACTTGTGAATAGTTGAAAAAAAAAGTCGGCATAAACATTATGGAACGGAGGGAGTATGTGATTTCCATCCACGTAGGATGACTCACAATTTTTTTTTCCATTTGGTTGGAAAATCGCAATTCCATGTAAGTATTTCAATGTACTAGTAGATCGTCATTTAAAATAACATGCAATTGATTAAACGAACTCTCAATTTGTAATGAAATACCAACTATAAAATCGCCTATCTGGAATAACGATTTTTCCTAAAAAATGAAATACAATACTTAGTATAATTGCTATTTTGGATAGTGATTTATCAACAATTTCTTATATATAAATTTTCAAAATCACTAAAAATCGCTATTGATTTAGGCTCTTATTTGAAAGATGCAATAATAATAAGTGCGAGATACATCCGATATTTAGTTAGATATTAGGATGTTAGTATGCTATTATGGATTTATAATATGACATCGTGGAGATATATTAGGATGTCTAGGCCGCTGAAAATATTTTTAACAGCTCGTTTTGTGTGTAACCAGCCACACCTATTATTCTGTGTGGCTGGCAACAAGACATAACGGACTCCGTTATGTCCGTACAGCCTAACAACTAACTATTAAACTTAATTAACACTATAACAGGCCACATTAAAACCTAACACTAATCCAAAAAAACAGCAGCCAACAGCCATTAATCTACTTCTGCAATCTGTGCTTTTCTCTCATTCTGAACTTTCTAATTCTCTCTCCTTCTGCAACTTATATTGCTTCTCTCTTCATGCAATCTTTCCAGCCTTTCTCTCAAGCAATCATCTTATTAGCGAAATTTTAAAAAAATGAAAAAACAATCAAATGAAAGACACAAATTCAGCAAATTCTTCAAACAGATCAGCCCATGGAAGTTGAAAACATTGAAGATTCGATGCAACATTTGCCAACTACACAAATTAATGAATTTTGCAATGAAGACAATATTGCAACATGATGAAGATGATCAAAACGATTAGAGAAGATAATAACGTCTAAAATGTTTCATTACTAGACTGAATTATATGAACTACTTTTTTGAATTATATGAACTACTTTTTGAAATAAAAAACATACTTTTGTGAATTAAATGAACTACTTTTATGAATATATTAAATACTTTTCTGAAATATATGACTACTTATGAATATCAACATTACTTTTCTGGATTATAAGAAGTATTTTACGAATTATATGAATACTTTATGAAATATATGAACTACTTCTGCACCAAAAAAATAATATTAACTACTTTTATGAAATATCAAAATTATTTTCTGAATTATAAAGTACTTTTACGAATCTTATACGAGTTTATTTTTTCGAATTATAATGAACTATTTTTATGAAATATCCACTTACTTTTCTGAATTATAAGAAGTACTTTTACGAATTAGTATGAACTACTTTATAAATATATGAACAACTTTATGAAAATCACAATTATTTTTACGAATTATATGAACTACTTTTATGAATTATAACTTACTTTTATGAAATATATAAATACTTTATGAAATATATGAAACTACTTTTATGAATATATATAATACTTTTCTGAATTATAGAATTACTTTTACGAATTATAAGAATACTTTACGAACTACTTTTATGATCATATGAACTACTGTTCTGAATTAATTGAACCTAATTTATGACATACCTTAAAATCTTCACACAACAAACCATTTCCAACTGATCTCCTTGCACGAATAGTGATTCAGTCAGAAATTTTTTTTACATGTAAGCATTCTGATATCATTCTTCAGATCTAATTTAAGTTTCAAATTTCAAAACAAACGAGAATGAAAATTCATAATTTAAAAATCGAATATTTCAATCTTGTTGAAATTAACTTTTGAACAAAAAAACAAAAGAAGAAAATTGAACTATTGAACTCAGATCTAACTACAAATACACATAGAAAAAACAGTGAAAAACTAAAACAAGAAGAAAAACAAGAGAGAGAGCAGAATAGAAAGTACTTACAAATTATATGAACTTTTTTTTACGAATTATATGAACTACTTTTATAATATCACCATTCTATATTCTGAATTATAAGAATACTTTTACGATATATCTTAATATTTTTATAAATATTCGAACTACTTTCATATCACAATTACTTATTTTCTGAAATATAAGAACTACTTTTATGAATTATTTGAACTACTTTTGACATATATGAACGACTTTTATGTACATATGAAACTACTTTATGAAAATTTGTACTCCTAATTAGGGCTGTGCAGAAATTTCCGATCCGATATTCCGATACGGTATACGGTTTATTTTTCCGAAAATTCGGATTCCATCCGTTTTTTTAAATCGGAAAAACCGGATCGGATATCCGGTTTTAAATTCGGAAACCGGACCGGATTCGGAATTTAATCATCGAATTCGGAAAATCCGGATTTCCGAATTATTTATTAGGTAATTGGCAGTCCGCAGTTGCCAATTGGTCTTTTGATACTTGAAATTGGATTGGTGGCTAGTGAATTACTTAAAGCCCAATTCACTTTATTGTTAAAGCCCAATTCACTTTATTCTAAAGTTTGGACTCACAAAAAATTTGATTTCAATTATTCAAAGACACTCATTCCCAAATCACATTGACTCACAAAAACACAAAACCCTAACTTTGGCCATCTCTGTCGTTCATCAACTAACGCTGCAACTCAGCTCCTCATCAGCGCTGCAACTCAGCTCCTCACCATCGTCGTCCAGTCGCTATCGCCAACTCGCCGTCGTCGTCCTCTTCGCCAGCCCGCCGTCGCCGTCCTCTTCGTTAGCCGCCGTTCTCTTCGCAGCCCGTCGTCGTCCTCTTCGCCAGCCCGCCGTCGCCGTCCTCTTGCCAGCCCGCCGTCTGCCGTCCTCTTTGCTAGTATTTAAATCTATTTAATTATTTCTTATGAATTTATATGTAATGAATTTTATGAGTTTTAGCTATGAATTTTATGGCTTATAGAAAACCTACATCACTGATAACTAAATTGATGAAAAATTCTTGTTTGTTGAATTTTTTATCTATGAATTATATGAAAATGGTTGTAGCAATATGTACTCATTAATTTATTTTATTATATGAATTTTTATTTGATTGTATGAAAAATCTAGTTTTATGAATTTTTATTGTATGAATTATATTCTGCATTACCTGATTCATACATAAAAATTCATAAAAGCAGATTTTTTTTTAAAATTATTCCTGCTTTAGTGATTTATAGTTTATGTTAGGGATTGTTAGCTATAAAAGATGTGTTTAAGTTTATGTGTTAGCTATAAAAGATATGATTATAGTTTATTTCTACATTAGTCTTAAGTGGATTCGATTAGCTGAATGCCTTAACATAAGATCGAATTGTATTAGTCAGGTGTGTTTAAATCTCCACAACCGGATTCGATATCCGATTTTCCGATCCGATTTTTCGGATAATCCGTGAAATTCGGATATCCGGATTTATTCGGATCGAATCGGATCAAAAATAGACTCCGAAAATTCGGTAATCCGGAAATTGGATCGGATAATTTCGTATCGGTTTTGAACAGCCCTACTCCTAATTAATTTTCTGAGTTATAAGAACTTTTTTACGAATTATAAGCACTACTTTTATGAATTATACGAACTACTTTTAAGAATAATATGAACTACTGTTCTAAATATATGAACTACTTTTAAAAACATACCTTAAAATATTCATAACAAAGCATTTCCAGCTGAATCTACATTGCATGAATAGTGATTCCAGTCAGAAAACTTTTTTTGCATGTAAAGCATTCTGATATATATTTCTTCAGATCTATAGTATTTAATATTTCAAAAACAAACAGAACGAAATTCAAAATTAAAAAAAAATTCAGAATATCTTCATCTTGTTGAATTACTTTTGAACAAAAACAAAAAGAAGAAACTAAACTCTTGAACTCAGATCTACTACAAATCACAAAGAAAAACAGAAGTGAAAAAACAAGAAGAAAAACAGAGATAAGTATAAGGACACGAAAATGAGAGAGAAGCAGAGAAGAAGAAGAAGAGAGAGAAGCAAAGAGAAAATTTTAGAAAGAGAAGTAGAGAGAATTTTAGGAGAGAAAGTGAAATAGAAAAATAGATGAAAATGATAATGAGATGTCACATGACATATAAATAGTAAATTTATGACAACACATGACTTTAAAAATACACCTGCCATAAAAATCAAAAAAACATAGAATTAATTTCAGTAAAATCACAATTACTTTTAAAATATAAAGAACTACTTTTACGAATTATATGAACTACTTTTAGGAAATTTATAATTACTTTCTGAATTATAAGAACTACTTTTACGATTATAAGACACTATTTTTTAGATAATTAATCTCATAAAACAAAGGAAGTGATGAATTATTTATTGTCAAAAATTAAACATATAATAAAACAAAAAAAACACATCACATAAAACACAAACAATGACTTTTCAGGAAATGAATTCCTATTCTCAAATATTTAATTACTTTTTTAAAAATTAAATAATTAACAACAAAATTTCTGAATTATAAGAAGTACTTTTACGATTATATGAACTACTTTTATGAAATATCACCATTATTTTTCTGAATTATAAAGAATGCTTTTACGAATTATATAAACTACTTTTATAAAATACATGAACTATATTTATGAATATATCACAATTACTTTTCTGAAATAATTAAGAACTACTTTACGAATTATATGAACTACTTTTACGAATTATATGAACTACTTTTATGTAATATATGAAGTACTTTTATGAAAATATTATAACATCTTTTACGAATTATAAGAAATCTTTTACGATATAAGACTACTTTTACGATTTATACGACTACTTTTTATGAAATAATAAGACATTAGAGGGAGATAATAATTATCTCATAAAACAATGGAAGTGAACTTAAGCACCATCCTTCACAAAAAAAAAGAGATGAACTAAGAAAAATATCGGACAGTATCTTCATTAGCAAGTGATAGTAATCCAAACAACTAAATCTTGACATATCCCATTTCACAACATAAATTCTTGATCTCTTTTAATTAAAAAAAAAGTAAACGATCGAAAAAAGTAAAGATATATCTGTAACTGCGTCAACAACACAATTAACTCATGAATAATCATAAAATTCAATTGTTCATCACAAAAAATAGACAATAATGACTCTTTCAAAGATATCAAAGTAAAAGATTATTAAAAAAAAAAAGTATAGATGTGATTATACTGTAACTATTATCAACAATGAATTCGACAATACATCACAAAATATCAAGCTTTGAAATTCAATTTGTAAAGATTAAAAACTAGAAAATGGAGATTTTGTATAATAATTGGTGTAAAAACGAAGAAGTGCAACAGAAAAAGAGAAGATATGAAATTATGATGTATGGAGAGGATTATTGAATTGATGGTTTAATATAAACACAAAATTTCGATCGGCGTCGGCCTCAACAATACGATAGCAAGAACAACACAGCAACAATAGTAGAAGCAAAGGAAATTGAAAAGAGAAAAARATTAACAATTGATTTAAACAATGAAAATGGAAGTTTTGATGAAGTGAAAGAGAGAGAAGAAGCAAATGTACTGAAAAGGTGAAAGGGGAAATGAATGGACAAAAACAAAAAGAAATAACGGTCAAACAAAAAAACGCCGTTAAACAAAGTTAATAGACCCCGTTACTTTGTTYTTAATGGGCTTCCTCATTTACAAGGCCACACCATATTGTTAAATTGTGGCAGGCCACATTCAAAAGYWTGTGTATTTTTAAGAGTACATTGACATCCTGACTAATTCTATCAAGTCTGTTACACTTTTTCTAAAATTTGTTACCTATACATATGAAAATTGTGTATTCTATGATGTTAGTATGATATTCGGGTGTTAGAATGTGTTATTGTATCATAGCCTACTACTCTGTTGCTTTGTATGTTCTTGCATACTAAATGACATTCAATAGCATTTAGATCATATGCCTCTCATAGTGCCATGATATAAGTATCCATCMTATAGTATCCCATTTTATCTTAACTAGTTTTTAACCCGTGCAAAGCACCGATAATGTTTTTTGTTAAAAAAAATGAGAAGCTTAATTAAAATGAGATGGTGAGAATACAATAAATGTGCATATTGTAGACACCCAAAAGTGTTTTCCTAAATTGAATAGTCGATGAGGAAAAGTACGACATTTCGAGATAGATTTGATTTCGGAAGTTGCGACAAAATCCATAAACCACATCCATTTGCACAAGTCAAATTAAAGTTGAGTTTCAAATCATACGCCGAKAGCCCAATAATAGGAGGAAAGTATTTATTTTTATTTATTTTGATTATTTTCTATTTTTAGGCTTTTTWAAATTAATTTTAAGATTATTTAGAATATTTTCTATAGGTTAATTCTCTAAATTCCACTTTTCATTTTGTTCTTCTCATTTTTCCGAGTTCACCAGTAGTTTTAGATTATTTTTCTGATTTTTTTTTTATTTTCTATAATTTACAAGTTTTATAAAATGATATTCGAAAATAAATGAATTCAGAAATTCTCAGATTAATCCAGATAATTCGGGAACGATCCGGAATGTTCTAGAAGATTAACCTTGAGCTCCAAGCAAGCCAAAATTGGATAAAATGATCGATAATTTGGRTAAAGGATAATTTCCGGATCGTAAATTAGATTCAGAAAATACAGATAAAATACGCGAACAAAAACAAAAAATTGGATATACATTGTGTGACATGGCAAGCCACGTCACACAATTGTATATACGGTTGAGAGAATCGTATATACGGTCCATATGACTAGTAGTCAATCAACGAAAATCATCAATCGAAGTGCAACTCAAAGCTCTCAAAAACCTCTCTCAAATTCAATTCATAAACTCTCTCAAGATCAAAAGTCCCTCGAATTCGTCGCAGCTTTCGGAGTCGTATCTTTGCGAATTTAGGTACRAATTTCGAGGATATTCAATCAAACTCTCTCTCTTATCTTGTTATTGATTTTGATTAATATAATATATTGAATTTCGTTTTGGTTTTGGTTTTCAATMATGTAAATTCATTCGTTTTCAATTGCTTTCGACCTATTGCAATCATTTTGATTATAATTGTCAATGCTAACCATTTTTGTTGTTGTGATAAGCAATTCAATTAGAAGCAAAGCTTTTGACACTCTAATCTTGCTTTGTTTTCTTTTGATTTGATAGCGATGACAATGTAAGTTGATTTATATATTTGGCTTTTGATTTCTATATATAAAATTCTTGATCTTTGCGCCTATGACTCTTTCGATTGCTAATCAAGAATGGAATTCACTTGAATCACATTAAATTCAGCTTAATTATGGACGAACGTATTTTAGGGCACCATATTGATTTGATTAATTCGAAGTGGTCACAATAATTAAGATAGTAGTGATGCATGCTTAATAGACATCAATCTTGTATTGTTTTTAGGGCATTTCTAAGATCAAAATCATAGCTCATAAATTCAATGAATATGATTAATGGAATTACAATGAGATCGAGTAGAGATCGCACATGTCGACGGATTGGTCAAAGATCTTTTTCCGTACCATGTCCTTAGAACCCACACTTTGGTTACCAAACCAATATTGGGGCCATTAGTTTGGCACCAATGTTCGGGCGTCCGTGATTAACCTGTATAGCACGGTGGCATCCCCTCTATCGACAATGATCGGGGTGGTTTCGGCGCTCATGAGTTTACCGAACCCCTCAATGCAAACATATTTATAAGTCCTAAGTACTTGCTAACAAATAGTATAGCTAGTAAGAGGCATAATCATTTGTTTGGGCTTAAAAACTTAGGTTTGGGAAGGAAAACTAAATTGGAGTTGTAAATTGCTGAAAACAACAAGTAAAAACTAGGAAATTACGATTTGAAACAACAATTATCACAAACACTTGGACACTGCTTGCCCACTACATAAAGGATTTGTATGCCAATCAAAGTTCGTTGTAGTCTCAATTCAACATTTAAGCAATTGTGATTATCATATTTAGCAAAATAGTTAGAATCATCTCCAAGTCATCCTACTCTACCTAACTTGCTCAAACCAAAGTCTCCTTTAAGCTCTAACAAAATTAGTCAAAAATTGATATAAATCATACCCTAAACAACCCCTCCAATCCCTTGCAAAGGTTGAACAAGCAAACTCTCTCTCTCTCTCAAAGCCTTGTGGCCAAATCCCAAACCAAGCAAGATTGAGAAACCACAATATGAGAAACAAGGATAGTTGAAATGAGATGATAATACCATTTTGGCATCAATTGATTATAGTTAGGCTCCCTAGCATCCCTAAAGCAAGTGAACTACTCACAAAGCATAATTGGAAGCAATCTAAACAACAAAAATACAAGAAAAAGACATGGAATAGCCATGAAGCAACAAAAACAAAGCAAAATAGATATTGAATAACTGCTCAAATCTAAACAAAAATCAACAAAACAAACATTAAAAGAACTCACAAACACTTAAGATTTCTATGTATCAACAAAAGAAATCAAAATCAAAATCAAAAGCAACAAAAGAAGACCAGAAAAACTAGAATTCGAAATTGCCTCAAAAACATGAAGGAACGAAATCAAAACTGAAAACTAATGCAAGAAATGGAATTACCTTGAATTTAATTTTATTGATTGCATATAAGACTTGCGAAGAATTGTAACCAAGTAGAAGATGAAATGAAATTTGTGGAGGAAAACTAAAAACTAGAATTTGAATAATT
This sequence comes from Bassia scoparia, assembly GCA_008642245.1. NCBI lineage: Eukaryota > Viridiplantae > Streptophyta > Magnoliopsida > Caryophyllales > Amaranthaceae > Bassia > Bassia scoparia. The sequence goes on along the minus strand of SNQN01011832.1, from coordinate 2,371 downwards.
GTTAATGAAAGTAAAACTAATTGCTAATCTAATTGTTGCTAAAAACTTCTCTTCTCATCACTTGATTCTCCTATAAACTAATTATACAAACTCATTACAAAGCTTACAATATTTTAAAAAATCCATTACTAATATTCCACATGTCTAACACCTCAAGAGTCAAGGTCAAACCAGTCAACGGAGCAAAAACCAAAAACTGGGACTACGCAGGCCGGCTGATGCGCAGATGGGGGCGCTCTGCCACCACCTCGATGCACGTGCGGCAAAAAACCCTAGGAAGGTTCAGGCATGTGAGGGTGTGCGCGGGTGATGCATGGACGACAGAGGCCCGTGCTGTGGACGTTGCCACACCTCCCATGCGCGTGTGCTCACTTTCGGTTTTAAATGGAGGGGCTCTCTGCCAAGCGCGTTAGTGACGTTGTAAGGCGCAAATGGTCAAGAGAGAGCGCGTATTTGGCACTTGCCACTGCCTTAATGTTGCCATCACTTTCTTCCTCCTCAAACCTGCTCAACTTCGAATCAACATAACTCACGCTTGGGCTCGGAAATGCAGCCTATAATAAACCGTTGGAAAATCTCGGGTCTCACTTTTGAACCAAAAATGTCTGACCTGCAATATGCAAAGTGGTAGAAAGAATAGGCTCGAAGAGCTGTCTAGATGTACAGTTCAAACACTTGAAGGCGATTCAACCATGCAAATACAACCACGCCACACGAACCAAGCACAACACTAGAAAACACATGCTAGGTCAATGCAAATTCACTCAAAACACTTGCAATTGAGTGAAATAAGAATAGAAAAGAAGAGACATCAAGTGAAAAATACCATAAACACTACTAAAAAACCACAAAACTTTATGATACTATACAAAGTGCGGAAAACTAACCAAATAGGCTTAGTAAAATTATAATCGAAAACACGCAAGCTTGGCCAATAAGAAGAAATAAGTGACCTAATATGATCAATTTGGAACTTATCATACAACACACCCCAATGCACTTATATGCAGGATCAATTCAAAATCGACGTAGGATGTAGGCCCCGATGAGGGCACACGCCTACACATGTGTTGTATCTATCCACTTTTTTTTATTTAAAACAAAAGGTATGTCAAGTTAAATCTTTCTAATGTGTGAACATATATAACAAATTTTATGCGCATTAATTATATTTCACCTTCTCATCAAGTCATCATAAGCATCATTCTCATTTGATCCTTCAAAACAGTTTAAGTTATTGAAAACTAATTAATGAGAAAAGCAAATACAAAAGTATTGAAAGMTAAATAATGAGAAAGAGAAATGAAAATGATATTACCAAGTAATTGCAAAAGTGGATATTATGAAAGATGCCAATTTAATCTACAAATTTCGCTAATGTGAACAACTATGACCAAATTCTAATATGTACATGCAATTCACAATTTGTATGTAAAAGATGACTAGATAACTTAAAATAAAATTAAAAATCTAATGGACATTGAGTTAAAGGAGACATAATTAATAAACGTGTAATTGTAACTAAGAGAACGAAGATGAACTGAAAAGATAAATGATGTTACTTTACATCTCAAGAGCTAGTGAGAGAATGTAAGGACAAAAAAGATTTAAAGTTGATATATCACTGGGCAAATTAATATGAGAAACCAAATGAGGAAAAAATTATAAGGAATGAGAGATGACATGTGTCACATATGTATTTAGGTAGGATTTTAAATATACTTAGTATCGATTTCATATGGAATTTGAAAGTAAACTAAACAATGGTCTAACTTGTTGCCTTATTGCATTGGAGTAGTGCTTTGACAGTAGATTATTCACAGAATAATAACAATGTCAAAAGTGAATAAGTAAATGCAACACAACTACGCACAAACTAATGATTTTGGGTTCCTCTTGCAAATTTCAACGCCATTTGCAAAAGGAAAATCAATTTGCCAAAACGTGAGACTCCTCAAATCAACGTCATCTAATCACATTTTGTTACTCGGATGTGTTGAGTTCCCTAGTATTTTGAGTGATGACAAACAGTTGCAAGAACATGTACATTGGTCTGATGAATACAACTAGTCTGAACAGCTGAAATACTGTTCTTGGTCACTTGAAAGATAGTGACATGTATGCTAACAAGTTATATTGTGCAAATTGCTATATGGCATACAGGAATTCTAACTATTGAAGTAGAAAGTCCTTCGAGGAAGACTCGAGAAGATCAAGCTTATGTTGAAGAGCAAGGAAGCTTCGAGAAGTTGAAGAACATTGAAGATTAGTTCTAGGATTAGAATAAGTCTTCTTGTTGTATTAGTGCATGAATGTGTTTGTTGCGTGCTTGTATTATTGGTTGATGGCATTGGGCTTTGAACTTTCTCTC
>SNQN01011831.1:0-17756 GCA_008642245.1 Bassia scoparia | reverse complement strand
TATGATGATCTAATAGCATGGTTGTTAGTTGTAGTTTAAAGTGAGGTCTTTGCGAGCTTCCTGCATAACGCATAGTCACAAGATTCTGGTCTATGTTTTGTTGTCTGAGTTTTGGCAATGGCGAGCCGCCATCCTTACCTTTGCTCCTTACGTGTTGGCGGTTGTTTCATTACCGCGTGTATGTTTCGGGCACTACTTTTCTTCGCATACGCAGTGGCAGTCGACTTTCCAGCTTTATTACAAGTTGTAACTTCTTCAGCATTCTCGTCGGTGTGTCTTCGGTTCGGTTTTGATGATTGGCATTGAGTCCTGTTCTTAAATAGCGACCGTTGGAGACTGAACTTAGCATCAACCTAGTAGTGATGTATCTCGTCCCCTATATGTCAGTGAGAGATAGACTGCAATTGATTTATTCTACAAAAGTCACTCTCTGCTCACTCCACCTACCCTTTTGTTCTACCCGCTAGGTTCCTTGTGGAGAAAAGTCTCTTCAACGGGGTGAGATCAGCGCTTTTCTTGGCTTTGTGCGTGTCCGATCTCTGGTTTTGCCAGATATTGGAACTGTGTATTTATTTTCTTCTCTTTTTCTTACTTAATCGGTTTGGGTGTTTCCTTTTATCCCACGACTTCCTTGTTTGGCTTGCTCGAGCGTGTGGTTTTTTAGAACGGGGAGAATAATTTTGTAGTGATCAGTTGTATCTCTGCTCGAGGCGTTGAGGGTATCAAAGTCACTCGTTACAATGTTTACCGTAAACTCTTCTCGACATATTTATTGATTTGGTATTACCTGCTTTGAAGAGAGTAACATGGCTGTTTGATGACTGATGGATCACGGGCCTCTTCCAGACCTGCTGGAATGTTTGCTCTATTCTGGGACGACTTTGGAAAGTGATGTCTTATCTGACGGTATTCTCTTTACCGCAATGCTGGGCTATGTCTGACTTACTTTCCACTGGTCGGATGGTATTGCGGGGATTTTGTAGCTCAGCGTAACGGGAGAGTAATTATAGTACTTGAGGTACACATTGTTATGGTTTCTTTTCCTTTCTCGTCTTCATTTCGTGGAGATTAGACAAGGGAAGCCTTTCGTCTTCTATGAAGTCGGATCCAAACGTTCTCCAGGCCCAGGATATTGGTGCGACGTGCGAAGCTGCTCAAGTACTTCGTGTCGATGAACGATAGGTTCGCTATTGTATAGAGGAGTGGGGGCTCAGACTTCTGTATTCTCTTGCTCCCATTCCTAACCTCTGATAGATCACTTGTCCTATTTCTTGTTTTGTGGTTTTAACGGCTTCCCACGTTTTGTTTTGTGGATAAGTACTAATAATATAATAAGTATCAAATATCTAATAATTAATATGTTATATGTAGTCGTATTTCTTTCGGACGAACGCTTTTAGATGTGTTTATCTGACGGATTCTCTCCCTTGACGAATCTGGTTGTTTCTGACTTCGTCCTGTTGCGAGTATGATCTTCGTGTGTAGCTATCTCATACGAAAGCGCGAAGTGGGGAAGTATTGTGTGGTTTGGGTTAGACAATTTGATGGCATTTATTTTCGTTCCGTTTTCCTTCTGTATCTCTTCATCTAGAGAGATTACACAATAGTATAATTATTCTAATAATAATTATTATCATCATTATCATTAATAAAAATTTAGTTAGCAAAATAATTAAGAATTAAGTTGAACTGAACTGAACTGAAAATAAGTTGAAGTAAACTATCCTTAATGTTTGTTYACTTCACTTAAATTAATCTRAACTTAAACTTAACTAATGAATCTAGAATTATCCTTGATTTCTCCTTATATTTGCGGCTCATAAGTGATAACTCTAATTTAACTATTAACTGTAATACATTTTTTTAAGGTGAATGTATAGAATGAATGAACGGGAAATGGTTAACTGTATTTCATCGTTTAATCTTCGTTGTGAAAAATTGGAATGTGACAGATGAGTCATTGAAATACAGTTAATTCTTGTATATCTTGTTAATTCATTTCCCGTTCATTCATTCTATATATGAATGTGACAGCTAGAAATGGATTAATTCTTGTATATGATGATTGACTTACTGAAAGATCATGATCCATCAACCATAATCAAACAAAGAAAGTGCTAATATTACTGTTTAATTAATATAACTACAAATAGTTATTACAATAGTTATTAGTTATCATATGACAACACCTAACAATGTAGATGTCATAACAACAAGTTTGCAGAAAAGGTTGTCTATCGTACCAATGTTACATGCAATTGTCACGTACATTACTAATAATGATCGTAAAAAAATCTTATGAAAAGTGAGTTCATGCTYCTAATAGATGAAAATCATTTATTTTTAGTTCCAATTTCTGCACATAAACTGACCGAGTCAAAAAACTCAAATATTACATTTTCAAGTTTATTTTAGCGATTTAAGCACGATTTCTGTATATTAGTTTGGTCCAACCCGACCATTTGATCATCTTTATGAGTCAATTTACCACTTTAATACAGTTCAATTTCTAACCTAATTTTTTTTCTTTTATAAACAATTCATTTCAATTTCATTGTTTTTGACTAAAATAAACGAAGCATTAGSTGTGCCCGTGATCTACCCATAGACGATGGTCCATGCCATGGTAAAGCATGAGCAATTATGTAAAGAGCAGCGGGACCAGGCCACGTTATCGTGTAGTAGTCCCAACCCAACCATTTGATTGATTAATGCTCTTCACTTCCTTCTACCCTCACTGCTCACCTCTCTCTTAGCTTGCTCCATTTAAAACAGAAAGCGCAGTAGCAGTTGTATTTCAATGACTCATCTGTCACATTGGTTTCATTCTTTCTTCAACACTTTCAAATTTTCACACGTCTCTCTTTTCCATTCTTTACTAATAAAAATCACTACTTTTTTTAAAAAAAATTTAAAAAATAGAAATCCACATTATTCAAGCTCTTAACAATGAAATGAAGTCATAAGGGGCCAAAAAAACAAAAAAAGTAACGTCAAAATTNGCCCGTGATCTACCCATAGACGATGGTCCATGCCATGGTAAAGCATGAGCAATTATGTAAAGAGCAGCGGGACCAGGCCACGTTATCGTGTAGTAGTCCCAACCCAACCATTTGATTGATTAATGCTCTTCACTTCCTTCTACCCTCACTGCTCACCTCTCTCTTAGCTTGCTCCATTTAAAACAGAAAGCGCAGTAGCAGTTGTATTTCAATGACTCATCTGTCACATTGGTTTCATTCTTTCTTCAACACTTTCAAATTTTCACACGTCTCTCTTTTCCATTCTTTACTAATAAAAATCACTACTTTTTTAAAAAAAAAATTAAAAAAATAGAAATCCACAYTATTCAAGCTCTTAACAATGAAATGAAGTCATAAGGGGCCAAAAAAACAAAAAAAGTAACGTCAAAATTTTCTTCACTTCTCATTTTCACAATATTCTTTCTTTATTTTCTATTTCTATTTTTTTATAATTTTTTCTGGGTTATCTTAGACGGAGTACAAAGCTGTTAAGCAACATTTTGCTTTCCGTTTTATCTCATCTTCAAACTTAATCACTTCAACAATGTCTCATTATTTTCACCTGCTTTAAATACATCATTATTATTATTATTATTATTATTATTATTATTATTATTATTATTATTATTATTATTATTATACCATAAAGTTGTGTTCTTTTTTGTTCATCTGCAATCTTTGTTAAGAAGGAAGATGAAGAATGCAATGTTGTTAATGCTGGTTTTCATGGGTTGTATTGCAACGACGTCGTTTGCTTCGAATAATGTGACTTATGATCATCGTGCTTTAGTCATTGATGGCAAACGCCGAGTTCTTGTTTCGGGTTCTATTCATTACCCTCGCAGCACACCCGAGGTTTCATTGCATTTCCTTTTATTTTTTATTTTTTGGGATTTGTTGATTTTCAGTATATTAATATTGAGCACTTTACATAATAAAGTGAATTAAATTAAAGAAATGATTAAGTTTGATTGTTATTGTTGTTTATAGATGTGGCCAGACCTCATACAAAAATCAAAGGATGGTGGAATTGATATAATTGAGACTTATGTATTCTGGGATTTGCATGAGCCGACTCAAAACCAGGTAATACATTTATTATTATTTTTTTAAAAAAAATTATTGCAATTTTAAAATCATAATTATATTATGGTTTATTAATGTTTGTGTGATGATATGGAGTATATGATAATTTTTTTTATCTTTTTTTTTTCTCATTTTAAATAAGTTAGTCCATTTAATGAAGTTTTAGTTTGGGTAAAGCAAAATTATGAAGTATGGTGTATTAAATTTATTAACCCCCATTTATGGAAATGAATGCAGTATGATTTTTCTGGTAGAAAAGACTTGGTCAAGTTTGTCAAATTATGTGGTGAAGCTGGGCTTTATGTTCATCTTCGGATTGGTCCTTATGTTTGCGCCGAATGGAATTATGGGTAAGAAATTAAATTTGGTTGTATTAGTTATTATAGTAATCTTGGACAATTTTGGTATGATGTTGAATTTCTGGAAAGTTTGTTCATTTGTGAATCTAACGGGATTGCTAATGCAGGGGGTTTCCTCTTTGGTTGCATTTCATTCCGGGTATCAAATTTCGGACGGATAACGAGCCATTCAAGGTTCACCTTATTTTAACACTTACTATTTCGGATTATGTGTTTAAGAAAAGTATGYTGCTGAAATTCGTTTGTATKTTATGATACAGAAAGAAATGCAGAGATTCACAGCCTATATTGTGGATTTGATGAAGAAAAATAGTCTATATGGTTCACAAGGAGGACCCATAATCTTGTCTCAGGTTATTGTCACAGTTTAATGTCTCTTTCATGATGATTGTTGAAAAGTCTTGWGTAGTTGAGCRTTTAACTTACATTTATASTTGAATAAGCAATATACAACTCCCATGCTTTGACTAATGTCTAATGATATTTCTTATGACATGAGTCAATAATTAACATACACTGATAGAGATGTTTGGTTGATATTTTGGATAATAATATTCTATGTTTTGCCAATCACAGATTGAAAATGAGTATGGAAATATCGATGCTGCATATGGTTCAGCCGCGAAATCTTACATTAAATGGGCTGCAAACATGGCTGTGTCRTTGGATACTGGAGTACCATGGGTTATGTGCCAGCAAGCAGATGCTCCAGATCCCATGGTAAGCCATGAACTTTGATGTTTGCTATGATACCAGGCATCTCCAATTTATCCAAGAAGAAAAATGTTCTCTAACATCATATATTGCCTATGTAATTGTTATATACAGATCAATACGTGTAATGGGTTTTATTGCGATCAGTTTACACCGAATTCTAATCAGAAACCAAAAATTTGGACTGAGAATTGGAGTGGATGGTGAGAATCTTGAGTCTGTCACTTTTTCAAACATTAATTTTYTTTTGGTTTAGTGTGTTTTTCAAGCAAGTGGAATAGTAACTAATCACTTGCTTAAACTAGAAGTAAACCAGCAATTATTTGCTGATGTTTATGTATCTGCTCTATAGGATGGAATGGCATGCCTAGACATCTTTTTCAATGCATTTATTTCTGGATTTTTATGTCCGTGTCTTTCTGGGGGTGTTAGGTTTACTTCCTTTGGGGGTTCTGTACCTTATCGACCTGTTGAAGACCTTGCTTTTGCAGTGGCACGCTTTTACCAACGAGGGGGTACAATGCAAAACTATTACATGGTAATATTCTGCTYAAAATTGTCTCTTAATGCATGGTTAAGCTTATGTGGTCCATGAGATTAGAGGATATTAGTTGCAGGAATAATACACTGAAGTATGAACTAATTTCTTATTTGTAACAAACAGTACCATGGTGGAACCAACTTTGACCGCTCTTCAGGCGGACCATTCATTGCTACAACTTATGATTATGATGCTCCAATTGATGAATTTGGTATGTACATGATCTATTCAAGTCAATGCATGTTATGTCCACTTTAGGTCAATGAATGTCAATTCTACCATTCGAGTTAGTGCATGTCTTGCCTCTGCAAATATTTAACTTCTCAAACAGCAAATCAAGTAGCTCAGTATATTTTACACACTGATCATTCATTCTCCCTTTGTTGTTTTTTTTTTCCTCAAATATACTAGGAATTGTCAGACAGCCAAAATGGGGCCACCTAAAAGATGTGCATAAAGCAATAAAGCTTTGTGAGGCGGCAATGGTAGCAACAGATCCCACGTACTCTTCTCTAGGTCCAAATTTGGAGGTATGATCAATATGTACTCAATCTACTGCAACCCTCGCAAACATTTTAATTACTTCATATTATTGTTCATTTATTGTCTATGTAATGATATACTTCTTGCACTTTTCTTTACACTATCCAAATTATTTAATAACTATATATATAATATATTGGTGATGGCAAAACAGCTTAATATATACGTTTTTTGTCAAGTCAAACTAGATTAATTTTTGGTTTGTTAGAGTAAGCTTTTGTAACTGCAAAAGTATGACAACTAGATCGTTCTAACTTTCCTAAGAAGTAAAGAACACATATCATCRTTTTTTTTTGTACATTTGCAAGCCAAATACTTTTGTTTTATGTCTTTTTCGTTATTAATCAAGATTATGGATCACAAGTCATAGAATCAATCCGTATAACCTGGTGATGTCGAACATTGTGAAAAATATCTTATAAGGCATCGCCATAAAATCTGAATTTGGACATATCATCAGTTTTTAATCYTATTGCAGTTCTGCAATTCCTGGTTTTATACCTCTCAAGCTTCAGTTTAATTTACTGTTTTCCAGGCTGCAACATACAAAACAGAGTCAGGATTATGTGCTGCATTTCTGGCTAATGTGGGTACACAATCGAGTGCAACTGTGAAATTCAATGGCAACTCATACCAGATACCAGCATGGTCCGTGAGCATCTTGCCTGACTGCAAAAATGTGGTTATGAATACTGCAAAGGTATGTCTTGTTTAGTTTCTCAAAAACATCTTGCTGATAGCAGAATGAGAAACCAAACTTGTTTGATGACATTTGTGATTTATTCAATATATGGCTTTGGATTTTGTCAAATATTTTAAGCTGCTCATTAATAGCTTAAATTTGTTTCACTTTTGTACACAATACCAAGCAGAAATATAACACTTGCTGGAAACTTTCTTTTGCCAGATTAATTCTATGGCAATGCTTCCTAAATTCATCCCTCAGTCGCTAAAATTCAACCTTGATTCTTCTGGAGACATTCAATCAAGTTGGAGTTGGTATCGTGAACCAGTAGGCATTTCAAAGACGCAAGCCTTTGCAAAACCTGGCTTACTGGAGCAGATAAATACTACAGCAGACAAAAGTGACTACTTGTGGTATTCATCAAGGTATTGTATTCAAATTATTGCTTGCTCTATCACACCTATTCAGTTGATTTACCACTCTGCATATCAGTCTTATTACCATTGTGAAGTTGGTTTGGATAGTATTGATTTTTTTTTTATGTATTGTAGCATCAATAGCAAAGATGGATCTCAGACTGTTCTTCATGTACAATCACTTGGTCATGGCCTTCATGTTTTTATCAATGGGAAGCTAACAGGTAGAGATTACAGCTTGCTTAGTGAAGTTGCCATATGATATCATTAATCTGTGGAAAATTACTCTAGGTGATAACACCGAACATCTTTTAACATCGTGCTTTTGTTTGGATCAACATGTGAGCAATTACGTCATTATATCCCAGTTTGTAGATATATTGATAAAAACTTCCAGTTTTAAGGCACAAAATAAATAATGCTGAAAAGCAACCAAAAAATAAAATATAATGTACTTTTGATGATACAGTAGTACGTAGTACTTGTTCTTTTAGTCAGCCTTCGAGTTGAATTTCTGGTGCTTTTTTGTATGACATTGTTCTCTGTGGCTGAGGCAGCTACCAGATTTGCTCCAACAGGAGATCATAAGATTTCAGTAGACGTTCCAACAACGCTCAACAAGGGAAAAAACACAGTTGATCTATTAAGCTTGACTGTTGGACTTGCGGTTAGTAACTAATATATTCTGATATACACCTGTTTACAGGCTTACATATATGTTAAGAAGTACTGTGAATCTCTCAAAAATTAACCTGCTATTATGTACGTGAATTGGTAGAATTATGGAGCATTTTTTGAGCTATCTGGTGCTGGTGTTACTGGTCCCTTGTCATTGAAAAGCTCTAGTGGAAGCCTTACTCTTGATCTCTCTTCACAATCATGGACATATCAGGTCTACCTTTTTGCTTTAAGTAATTCATTTCTTCTCATTTCAAAACATTACTGCTGTATTATTTTTTTTTCGTGTTGCTGGATATATAATGCTTTGAATTACACAATACTTGGTAAATCTTAAAATGTAATTAGTTTAGAAAATAATGAAGGTATCTTGTGTCATTTGGTGTTACAAATATTGATGTTTAATGTTTCCAGTTTTAGCTTCAGAGTTAGCCACACTAGGGTTGCATATATAAGCTTCCATATACAAAAATATTTCAATAAGATGTGAAAGACTGAAAGCCCCAAGGCATATTTCTTAGTCTGATACTCTGATCCATTGTGTATGAAATTCCTTTTTTCGAAAAATTGAATCMTATGTTTTCTTTCTTTGTTTAAATTGCAGGTTGGACTGAAAGGCGAGGACTTGGATTTATCCAGTGGAAGTTCATCTCTTTGGGACTCGTCTGTCTTCCCAAAGAACCAGCCTCTGACATGGTACAAGGTAAACTCAGACAAATAGCTTGAACATTCAGTTCAGATATATGCACTTCACTTTATTAGATATGAACTTGCCTTGAACAAACTTATCTGACTAATCTTTACTTCTGAATTGATCGACCTTGATTAGAACTGATCAGACATGATCTGTATTTATACGAATATATTGAACCTGAAACTTATGAAGGGAACGTGCCCTTTATGTCAAACATATTAAAGCTTTAACATCCTTCAAAATATATCACTTTTTTCATGGGATGTCAAAAATCTAAGCCGTATTACCCTGATTTAAATAGAATGAAGTCATTCATAAAGTGTAAAAACGTTATATATCTTACACATAAATTTCTCCTATACAACATTTTCCTCTTTCGTATTATCTGCAGGGTTGAATATGAGTGTCTGCACTCACGTAACCTGATAAAATAACCCCCATATCTCTGATGGTTCTGTTATATTTTACACATTCTTTCACTCAACAATATTTCAAAAGGGAAATTCATCATACATTGATTTCCTCTAGGTGCAATAGTATYTGGGATAGTACTATTCATGTCTCAACCAGATTACTTATAAAAATAAGTGTTAACAATTAAGGCAATCATAAAAAACTAAGATGATGACGATTTCAGAAGCCAAAGAAGAAACAGCCAGTTGTATAATTGTAACTCTTGATAAAGTAGATTTTTTAATCATAGAAAGTTGATCCTGATTGTCTTTTTTTCTGTCCCAGACATCATTTGATGCTCCGACTGGAAATGACCCACTTGCTCTAGACTTCACTGGGATGGGAAAAGGTGAGGCCTGGGTGAATGGGCAGAGCATTGGACGTTATTGGCCAACTTTGAAAGCACCAGACAGTGGTTGCACTGACTACTGTGATTACAGAGGTTCCTATGATAATAACAAATGYCRCAAAAATTGTGGAAAACCGTCTCAACAATTGTAAGTATCTGGGATAGTATTATTCATTCAAGTTTTTTTTATTTTAAAAATGACATTATAAAACTGGAATTTAACAACTGAATCACAGGTACCATGTACCTCGTTCATGGATAAAACCGAGTGGCAATGTACTTGTGGTCTTCGAAGAGATTGGTGGAGATCCAACACAGATATCTTTTGCCACCAAACAAGTTGGGAGCCTGTGCTCTCATGTATCAGAGTCTCACCCACCCCCTGTTGATATGTGGAATACAGATGAAACGGAAGAGAAACCAGGGCCTATGCTTTTACTGGAGTGCCCTTCTCCAAATCACGTCATTACGTCGATCAAGTTTGCAAGCTTTGGTACTCCACAAGGATCTTGTGGTAAATATACACATGGTAAATGCAGTAGCTCCCAAGCACTGCCTCTTATTCAGAAGGTCAGTATTCCTACATTCTTAATCTTCTGAGCCCCGACCTTCCTTTTCTTCTTATATATGTTCTTTTGTTGATGRCTCTGACCTTCAAATTTTCTCATACAGGCATGTGTTGGAGCTCGAAATTGCAGGGTTGGAGTATCAATCGACACATTTGGTGATCCATGTAGAGGTGTGAAGAAAAGCTTAGCTGTAGAAGCTGTCTGTGGATAGCAATATAGAATATACTAACACGAACCTTCCTTATTGATGGGGATTGAAGCTCAAGCTTCATCCTCCATGGGCACTGTTGAWTAAGATAYATGCATTGTACATTCAAACTAGATTACGTAGRRAGTCCATGTTTGCTGCGATATTGCTTCTGCATCTGCATTAGAGAAATTCTTGGCTTGTGCCTTGTTGGTGCGGTCTGCCATTGTGGCTGTTGTATTTGTGAGYGGATTTGTTAAAGCCAWTGCAGACTCCAAACTTCAACAGTTAAAGGTTGCAATCTACACAAAATTGAACAGAAAAGCTAGAGAAGGTTGGGAGTATTTTGAGACTCACAATTAAATACTTCAAAAATTACATTGCAAGTAGGTTAGTGGACGTAAACTAATTCCTCTAATAATTTGAGGTAGTGGTTCGGAGCAGTGTGCTAACTTCGCCTTTGATCCTTTAGGCTGGTTCGGGATTTGAATTTCGTATTCTCCCTCTCCCATTGTAAATAATATCCTCGCCCTTGTGACTCAAAAAAAATTAAAAAAAAATTCTAATTAATCCTATTATCTATGCAACTAAATCCCCATCCCAGTTCCACCTATCTATTTTCCTCTAAATTTCTACTCATTCCGCCCATGTGCTACTATTTTTATTTTTATTTTTTTCTAGTTATGAATTAACTAGTTTAGTACCAGTATGTACGGTTTAATAAATGTATTTCTTGATTATCTATAATTAAAATTCATTAATATTATTATAATATAATAGATAAATTTGTTAATGAATTTAATTAATTACATTTTCTATTGAGTAACAGTGTTTATTTAAATTTGGATAAAAAAAAGTTGGATGAAATTATTTTCTTACTTTCCATAGTTCGCTAACTTCATAAATATATTCTCTCTTTGCAATGTGTTTAAATAATGGTAAAACAGAATTGAAGAGTATGTGAAATATAGAGCAATGACAAACTGAACAACATTTAAATTGTTTATATAGATAGATAGAAAGAAAACGTGAATATTGTAGCCGTATTTGATTCTAATAGTTCGATTTTCTATAGGTTTATGTGTATCTTTTAATATAATAGTTTATTTAATTTATATACGGAGTACGTGAGATGCAACTGGATTTTTTAATTTAAAAATGAAATGTATTACTTTAGTGTATAAATAATTATTATAATAATAATAATAATAATAATAATAATATAATAATAATAATAAATAATATATATAATAATATATAAATATAATAATAATAATTAATAATATAGAAAATGATAATGATATAATAATGTAATAATAAATATAAAATAATAATAATAATAATAAAATAATGATATGATAAATGATAATTGATAATAATGATAATGATAATGATAATATTAATGTAATCACAATTATAATTATAAAATAATAATAATAGATAATAATAATAGTAATAGTAATAATAATAATAATAATAATAATAATAATAATAATATAATAATTAATAATAATAATAATAAATAATAATAGGAAAACTTCACAATACACTTTTTGTGACGTTTTAGAAACAATACCGCACTTTTTTTTTAAACTCTCACTGTTTTTTATTTCTTTGCGAACACTACCATTAACGATCTAACTAACACGTTACTCTAAGCCATGAAACACACGAACCACCCCAAACACACGTCTAGAGCCAAATCCCACACCACTTCTGGAGTCAACACCAACCTAGCCCACAGTACACCCCATTAACACAACGCATTTGACACCACCCGATTCGAAGCATCTCCTTCGCGCCACCCGTACTCCACCCCTTCGCGAACTAAAATAAAACGCACACCTAAAAATTTTAACCCTAAATCAATTCAAACCATAAATACATTCGAAAATTAACTTAGGGCTTTATTCATTGTAATTGCAAAATATGATTTCAATTGTGTTTTTCGTTGATTTTGGTTTTGAAATTCTCGGTTGGTTTGGTTTCCATTGGTTGTTGGATTTTACAGGTTCGATTGGCGAGCGTGGTGTTCGATTTGCGAGGATTGCGAAGTGGTGGTGGTTCGATTGGACAAGTGGTGCTGGCATGCGCTGCAGATGGTGCTGGTTGTGCTCGTGGGTGCTGCATTGGTTCCGGTAGTGCTGGTGGCGAGGCAGGCGGTGCAGTGAAGGCGTGTGAGAGAGTGGCGTTTGTGTGGTGGTTGGATGGGTGAGAGTTAAGGTGTTAGCGAAAACCTAACGGTAGTGTTCACAAACTTACAAAAAAAGTGGTAGTTGTTTTTTTTAAAAAAAAATAAAAATAATAAGTGGGTATTTTTTTCAAAGTTGGACAAAAAGTGGGTAGTTGTGCAATTTCTATAATAATATAAATCTTTTTTTACGTGATTGTAGATTTTAAGTATCCTCATTTCGATTTATCTTTTACGTTTGAAAATGCACTCAATTAGAGAAATTAGTATTTGGATAAAATATGTTGGTGCTTACTTCAAATTGTATTATTCTTTTAAATTAATTTGTTTGAGAATGTGTATAGTAAATTAAAGTGAATTAAAATGTGGAGGATATAAGTTTGGGTGGAAAATTGAGAATAAGAGAAATAATAAAGGGTAATGAGAATTTTAAAAGTAAAAGTAACATTAATAGCTAAAAAGGTAAGAGTATATATATAAAAAATTAAAGAAGAATAGAACACAAAAAAGGAAACGTAAAATAAACTGAACGGAGAAGGGGTAGAAGGTTTTGGTAATTTAATAATGAAATGTATTTACTTCAAAATTTAAAATTTATTAATTTTTTTATGTAGATTTTATTTTAATCATACATTTAGATATATGAATTTTGTTTAAAATTGTTACGTAATGTAGATTATTGTAGAAGTTTTTTTGTAATTTATTGTGTAGCAGTCTTGATTAGCAGCTACAAGATTTCTCGTTGCTGCGGGTTGAGAGAAGGTGGAGCTTCCGTCAATGCTACTTCGAGGGAGCTGACTTGGATTGAACTCGGCGTTGGCTTAGCACTTTCAACTCCTTGATCTCCTTAGCACTGCAAGAAGGAGAATAATCCTTTCGGATTTATCCCCTCGATGTCTAAAAGTAAAGGAAGAGGAAGTAAAATGCAATTGAATGTAGAAGAAGTTGAGAGATAATGTCTATATTGCTTAAGTATGAAATTAAATGCTGTCAAGTATATGAAAATTGTTGTGTTTTATGAGGCCTCTCAAGGGGTATCTAAGGCTTTTGCTTGTACCTGTGGGCTTGGATGTGTGACACTTGTCACATCCTAAGCGTAGATTTGTCTGTTTTTGCTTCTTAAGCAGTTTTGACTTACGGAATGCGTCGGTTTTCGTTGAATGTATACAGATCAAGAGCCACTTGTCTCCTAGACATGGCATGTACTTTGCCATGTCGATCTCGACCACTTTAAAGGTGACACGTAGCTTTACGTGCCAATCATTTGCCTCAAACACTTCTAATACGTTATATTGGGAGGGTTTGATAGCATCTCAATGCAGAGTGATATGAGAAACCATCCTCGATTCTCGTGCCTTTCTTTCAATGAGGGATGCCTCGATTAGTGCTTTTATACTTTGGGATAAAACTGCAAATCTCCATTCCTCGAGAATTGAACCAGAATTCTGGCATCTACTCGTGACCCAACTTCTTGGAAGTGCAAACAATGTCTTATTTGGTTTGGACCCAACCAGAACTGGCTTTATTATTTCTTTGGGCTTTGAAAGGCCCAAAGCACTTGGCTCCCTTATTTTTTCGTTTTGTTTCCGCTCAAACTTTGGATTTAAATTGAAAATCAAGCCACCAAACCCTAATTTTTTCTATAAATAAGGGGTAGGAGAGAGAGAAAATGTTTGTTGAAATCATTTTTCCCAATTTTCTTCTTCTTCTCTAGACTTATTAGAATCTCTCTCTCTTCTTCGGTGGAAGTGAAGCTTCGAGGTCGCAGTTTTCAATTTCTCAGACTCTTCTTCGACACCATATTTTCTGAACACTAACTTTCGGTCGTCACATAAGGTATATGCTTCCTTCGAATTTTTGATTTCTCATTTTTTTTACCAAGTATAAACAATTGGCTAGTTTGCGTCGAGCCTAAAGTCGGATGTTGGGGGTTCGAAGAGCCATGCCAACATTCAGGGATTGTTAGACATAGGTTCTTTGATTCCCTAATATATATCATTGCGAACCTCAATGAAATCCCACCCATACTTCTCTCCTTGTGCAGAGTTTAACATGCAAGGGTGAAACAAACGCCTGGTTTCTAGGTAGTAGGTAGACAAGATAAGGACTTGCGAAGGAGCCTCTGGCTTCGGCATGTTGAATGACGAAACTTAAATGACATTATACCTGATTTTTTGACCTTTGACGTTCTACGAGGTTTGGTGCCTCGCCGAGAGTACAGACGGCAAATCAGCTAGTTCCCTACCCCTGAATCTTCAGGTGCAGGATGGATCGCTGACTACCGGAACAAGGGGCATATAGACAAATGCTCGGAATAAGGCGGCAAGCTCGAACTGTATCCCAAGAAAGGGGGGGTCGCATCGTTGGATGCTCCTAAAGGCACTTCGCAATTTTAAGATGTGGTGGATCTTGGTCTAAGGGTGCTGTTAGAAATTTTGTCAATCACCTTTCCTTGCTGGCCTATGGGATAGGCTTATCACACTGACCCCAATTCGTGGGTTACATTCTGGATACTTCACCACCTGCAAGGCAGAGAGGATTCCCTTCGATTCGTGTCTTTGTTGCGATGACACGTTGAGCAGAACATAAATTGCTTATTGGCTGTCAATCAGTGGCAAACCGCGAAGACTTACATATGCTTTCGACAAACCAATAAATATCGTAGAAACAGACTTTTCTACCTTCGTCCGGAAGAGGGTGGAGCAAAGTTTCTTGCTTGGAACAAGGACATAATTCGGTAAGTCTTCACGAATTGGAGACCTGTCGTGAGAATGAGAGAAAATTAGAAGTACTTGCACCTACAAGCTGTCAATCCTTAGCGATGGAGCACTAAGGATCACATTCCAAATACTGGCTCCCATTTACGAATTCTTCGTTATTTAAGACTTCTTAATGGATGGCCTTCTCCCTAATGGATTGGACTAGGGCGAGAGAGTAGCTTCGCATTTCTTACGTTGAAATCCCATGTATTCGCGCATATCACTTTGGTGTGTCTTTTCTCCATGCAAGCTGCTGCTTATACTCGATTGCTGACATCAAAAAGCAAAATGGCATGAAGGATAGATCACTTGTTGTGGATGCAAGGTACGAGTCTGAAGGAGAAAAAAAGACCGTGCTGTAAGTTACCACACTAGTTTTTCTTTTGAATTTATAGGGGGAGGCGACAGCACCGTCAGTGTTTACACTGTTTTACTTCGCACTTTTTCCTTTTATATTTTTCTTTCTGGCAGTTGCTTGGAGAACCTGCGATGTGCCTTTAGTGCTTACGGTTTGCTTCGCAGCTTCCTTTCAATTAATTTAACTTGAGGGGGAGTGGATGTACACTCAGTGTTATTTAAGAACTCTGTTCGCAGTGGTCCAATAGCATACAGACTGATTTCGTCATATCCAGGATTTTGCAAAGGTCGCAATTACGTGTTATTTGGGATTGTTGCACTTCCTATATATTTTGCGAATGCAAGCAGTTACACTGAGGTTAGGTTCGCATTCCTCGGTTGTTGGATAAAGGTAATCTGCCAAACTAAACTTCAGTTGAGCTGTTGTAGTTTAATTTCCTTCGCAGTCTTGTTGCTCGCTATTCCTTGACGGTATTTGGCGGATCGCAAAATGCATACTTACCATGAGGTGTAGTCGCAACTCTCTCGAGTTTGGACGGTATTTTGCGAAACGTACACTTCAGGCTTGCTCTGTTACATTTCCTTCGCCTAAGGTCTTTAGCTATACTTCACTTGACCCATTTGGGCGTAAAGAGAAAGTTTAGATTGTTATACACTGAGTGTTACTTCGCCAACTCACCTCTATTACTTCATAGACGTGAAATTAGACAGGCAGAGACGAGACCTCGCTCAGTGATATGTAGAGGCTTCTTCTGTCGCAGGCCCTTTGTAATTACCTCTTATATGTTGATAGTGCCGATTAGGAAAATATGTTCTTGTATATGCTTGTAGTGTACTCTTCTCATACCTCCATGATACTTTGCGTCACATCTCAATAGCCATAACACAATTCTTTCAGAGATTTATTAATGTAGCTTAACACTTGAGGCTTCGCTGATGTTGGTGAAGCGAGCTCTGATTCTGTTATAGACCAACATGCAACGAGAATGCCGCCCAATTGCAGCCTAAATGCCAAAATTCGTTAAAGCATTAGAAATCCGCCCCCAAATTAGACTCCAAATCCCAAAAATTCGAATAAAAACCCTAACCAAATTTTCGTGAGTGTGAAGCAGCTGTCGCAAACTCCTGCTTTTCAAAAAACCAGCGGGTAAAACCTTTACGATAGCTAGAGAATCGCGAAGAGAAAAGCTGTTGTTTCTTCGCGAATATTAGTTGATACCTTAGATTTTGATGTATTCCACTCGAAGAGTACCAGAGAGACTGGACTTGATTTTCCTGTGATATACCTCCGTCGCTATCGGGAGTAGATTATGGATGAGCCTATAGTATAATGCGCTGATGAGATTTCGATTGAGAGTGAGAATGTGAAGCATTTTATAATTATTGTGAGCGACACCTATGGAGCGATGAAGAGAATGGATTCTAAGATTCCGAATGAAGTCATACCCTCTCTCGTTCCAAGTTAAATATCCTGTAACTTATGGCGAGATTCAGAAATGCTATAGGAAGAGAAAGAAAAGATGAGGACATAAATGTGATATCTGTATGCCCCAAGAAACCACTGCTCTTTAAACTATCAGTACGTCAGCATAATCTGGAATATTGCAGAAATCTATATTGTACTGCTTTACACATGACACTCCCAAAAATCAGGATAGATTAGCGTAACGAGACCGTAGCCTAGGTTAAGCACTGGCAACAAGGCTGCAATTCCGTAGAGCCGAGACCCTGCTTCCCCACCACAATTCATGTCGCGGAAGCATCGAATATAGACTTCTCCAAGTTTAAGTAACTCTGGACGTATGCGGAGAAGGTGGTTCTCCTTTGGTCTCTCCGCCATTCCCAAGGGCCTCCTCTGTTGCTGGCACTGCTCATTCCGAACAGCTACTACATTTGAGCATAAAGCATACTACATTCTTGAGGCTTAAGCGTCCAAATTTCCAAACATCTTCATCGCATATTAGACGATCCAATGTGCTGAATGAGACTTGCGCCAATGAGCCAAGCAAGGAAAACTTGGATCGAAGAGGAGAAGGTAGTGCGGCTCACAATATCAGGCGTAACTCAGTTTTTTTCGTTCTTTCTCCTTCAATGAAATTTCATTCCCCATCGAACCTTATTTTTCCACATTTTATCGTCCATTTTTTTTCTT